>JANIJG010016044.1:0-24143 GCA_024611175.1 Megaceryle torquata
AAACAAGACAAGCAGTCTTTGTAACTATTTTTAGCACTTCAAGTTTTTATCACTATATTTTCCAGAATGGATAATTAAAATATATAATTTTATTTATAATTTCATAATTCATAATATGTATAACACTTAAAGTTGAGGTAATGTGATTTTTCAAACAACTGAGAGTCTGAACAGGTCAAAATATTTCAATATCAACCCTACTTAAAGAGTGTTGTATTTCTTGGTTTTGAAATTTTGTATTTATTACATTTTTAGTTTACATTGTGATTTACCACACAAAAGTTAATTGGCTCACTCCAGTCTGTTTTACAAAAAAAAAAAAAAAAAAAAAAAAAAAAAAAAAAAAAAAAAAAAAAAAGAACGAGGAAAGATGGCAAAAAAATATTTTGGTTAAGCTTTCATACATTTTTTACATAATCTCAAATAGAAATAACAATCCTGGAGTGCTACAGGTGTGTAAATGACATCTGTACAGTCCAATAAAAACTAGAGAATACTGTGATTTTCAAGCTGCTGCTATATTAATCTTCTTTCCATTCTTTGTATATTTTCAAAGAAGATTGTCAAATATAGTATTATTAATTCCCTGAAGCCAAGCTCCATAATTTTTGCTTCTTCAGTAAAAATGAATTTATAATTTTTCATATGTTTCTGGAAAGTCTTAATATGCCATGCCATTTTAGCAGTCTCCTTATGCATAACATGACTTGTACAGGAATTCAAGCCCTGGTGTAACTCTGGCAGCCCTGGCAAACTGGGTTGAGGGAGCCTGTGTTTCCTCTACATTTCTCCTGAGCCCACTGCCTTTCCCACTAAGTCCTTCATAGAAGGACACTCAGAATGTCCTATGGAAGGCGGCTGTGGCTGACTTTCACATTTAGAGAAGGGAGATCATTTCCTGCCTAGAACCAAGTAGTGCCTTCCTGTACCCTCTGCTGAGTGTAATGAGATCTGAGTTGAGTAAGATTTTCACTCAAAAAGGATAAAGCACATTCAGGTTAATGCATGTTACAATAATACAAAATTAAGTTAAAGTGACCAGAAATTACTAGACTTCTCAAAATAAGCTTTCTTCCTCTACAATGAAGCAGATTCAATGGATATTGTTAATTTCTATATAGCTCAACATGAAATCAAAGAATAATTTCCTTCTAAAGACAAAGTCCAAACATTAGACTAACAAATAAGAATTTTACCATTAATTTCAACACATGTAATGAGATGTTTTAGCCAGGCAACACAATTCCAGGGTCCCATGTTAGAATACAGTGACATTGACCTATTTATAAGAACAAGTGAAAAACATAATTCAATATTAAAATATTCTGAAGAGGCAAAAAAAAACAAGAGAGAAAAAAATAACCCAGGTAACTGGACACATATTCTGACTGAACGCAAATGTGTATCTTGAGTAACTAAATCAGCTCTGGCACCGTTCGATGCCTGAATCAGACATCTTACATCAGGGCCAGGTTTGTCCTGAACATTTCTCTTGTAAGAGTTTGAAGTTTTCCTCGAGTGTTTGAGCAGAAAAAGCTAAATTCTCCACTAAATGTAAATCTTTGCATGATATATAGCTAAGGATTCAAAGAAAACACTGGCTTATTTTAAAATTAAAATACTTGGCCTGTGCACCCAAACACTAGGATGTTTTAGTTGTTTTCTCTTTGATCTGCAAAGCTATGATGGAATGCTAATGAGAAAGGATTTCTCTGCTGAGACTTTTGAAGCTTCTTGTTTATGGGAGCATGGAAGCAAAGTTTTTCAAAGGATTGCAGTACCTTCACCTATGGTCTTTGGAAAAAACCAGTAGGTTAGGAGGAATACAAATATACAAGGAGAAAGGGAAAGAAAAAGTTTACCACCAGGCAAAGAAAGCTTTACTATATTTTGAAGAAAATTTCTTTTCAGCTCAATTTAGCAAATCAATTTCCTATTAATAGAAGTGCTGTGGTGTTTTGATTTTGCTTTCTTTTAAAAACTAAAATATATATACCTGCAAAATATATATACCGCTTTAAGTATGACTGAATGTGTATCCTAAATACCTTAAACATGAGAAGAATAGCTTGTGAAATCTTAACTCACACAGGCAATCTGCAAAGATCACTGGTGCTGTAAGGGATCTTTCTGGACTTTTAACACACTGAATTGACACACCATGAAAAAATAAATCAATTAAATAATCTACTATTCTAGAAATTTCTAATTAATTTGAATTTGGATTTATTATTCACTTATTTTCATTTATCTTTCACTGTTTTGTATTTTTTTTTTCAGGTAGTGCCCTGTGATGTCAAAATCAGTATGTATGATATGGCTAAGTAAGGTATATGCTGATACTTACAGTGTTTTGTATCTGGAGTAGAAGATTCCACTTTAAGATTACAGATGTATAAAATTCAGACTACTGGCAACAGCATGTCTGATGAGTTGTGCTCTTGATTCACTATTATATGACAGTGAGCCATCAACTGGAAAAGCAAATCAATATTTCTTGAAATGCTTTTTAAGTTTATCAGACTACAGGTTATTTCTGACAGGATTTTTAGAAGATGTTATTATGAAGACAAGTGTCACAAAAATAAAATAATTATTAAGCATTATTCTGTACAGTACTAATAGGTATTTTACCTTTTTATGAAGGCAAAATTTTGGACTTTATTTTTCTAGACTGCAAATAACCTCATGCATTGCGAAAGTCAATTGTTAAAAGCACAAAAAGGTGACTTCTAAACTCCATTCAGGTCATATAGGATAATCTGTCACGAAAGTTGTATAAAGAGTTATACAGAAGGTTAAAAAAATTGCAAGTGTAATTAATCAGAAATTAATTAAGGTGATATTAAGAACAATATTTCTTTAGCTGTGATGTGACTCCACTATATTTCATACTTTTCAATTAAACCTGCAAAATATATCGTAGTTGATATATATGAGGACTGTTCTAGCATTTTTCTCCATGACTACATGCCGTATGCTAGGAAGCAGTTAAACATTCTTTTTTTTTCCTGTGCAATTTAAGTCTTTCTTGATTCCATTCCTTTCTGTTTATTTCAAACCTGTTATGCAACTTTTAATTGTTTTCAATTATCTTCTAGGTTTTCCTTAGCATGGTCTATTCCTCAGCTTACGTAATTACTATGGCCAGAATATTCATAATACTATGTAAGATTTTAGTTTAACCATATAAGTCCCAGTGGAAAATACAGATGTAGCCTCTGGTTCCCCTGGTGGACCCTGGCCATGCGTCTAGCTCAGCAATTCTACAGCTACAAACACAATACATGAATAAGTGTTGTAATTCAAGTCATTGCGTTGAGAAGAAACTCCTGACCTCTTCTCCTTGAGTTTGGCCACAGATAAGATTGAGTTTGCTATCTTTTAGCTTTGCTACAACAGACACAATAAAACTGTGAACCCTGCAATGCAAAACCACAATTTAGACATGAAATGTTTTCTCTATCCTGAAGGTCCCAGGCTTGGGACAGATGGGAAATGCTATTTCTGACAAATCTGACAAAATGTATTTTGTTTGTTTGTTCTACACAGGTAAGGAATTAATAACAACAAGAATGAAAAAGGGCAGACCAGGCTCCTTCATGTCATCATGACAACAGGAAGGTCAGCATACCAAAAGTCCTGAGAAAATTAAGTAAGCCGAAACAAAATTGTGGATTAGAAGGCAAAAAATACGCACAAAGTTGATGTGAAAGGTACTGTGCAATAATTCCCTCTTGACTTTAATTTGTGCCTATATATTATAGTAGAAACAGAAAAATCTGGAGGGGTGTTGAGGTGTGGTGAGGTGGCTATTTTTTTTACAGATTGTACATGTGCATGTACATAGTTAAAAAGAAATATATGACAAGTCTCTGATCCTAGTGAAAATCAGGCACAAGCATAAACACATTCCCATAGGATACATACCCCTACACTTTAAAGAAAACTCTGCTGTGCTTAGCATACACTACAGAAAATACTGTAAGGGAATGATTCCTGCTTTTATAAAGACTGTACCTTATTACAGTGTTAAAATATCCACTGTACAAGTGACATCCCTATAAAGGATTAGCATCTTGGTCTTCCAACTTTCATAATTCAGTCTTTAAAAACATTGTATTTTGATTGAATATTGAGCTTCAATTGTGTATTTTAAAATTCTATGCAAAAACACTTCTCTGAATCATCCATTTTCAGAAACAATATTTTTCTGCTAAATACACAGGAATATCACCATGTCAAAGCTATAAGCATGTGACAGCAGCTGGATCACATGGTGCAACTGATTTCCCAACAGAGTTTCTTGCTGAAGCAGTGCTGTAAAACAAATAGCTCCTATATAGTAATAAACTTAAGTTACTTTTTGAACTGTTTCACTGCAAAAGTATTTTAATGCAATACTAGTTATAAACCACTATTACCATTCAGATATGTTGGGTCATAGACTAAAATCAATGGAAATTTCAGCAATTTTAACATTTTAAGAAATTTAAGTTCCTTCATACAACAGCTTTCTATCTCCATATTGAAACGATTTCCTTCCTTGCAATAACAACTTCGGGGAATATTACCATTTATGTTTATATAATGTCTTATTTTCAGGTTATTATAACATATGGGGACTTAAGTATACATAGTAATATTTCTACATTAAGATATGTTGATATTATTTCTATGAACATAACAGAGAGTTTTCTTCTTTAAATAAATATATTTACTGATTGTCTTCATGTATCTGACTGTGAACTGAGGTATCTAATTTTTGTGGTCCCAAATGGGACAGAATCCCAGACCCCATAACAAGATGCAACTGTATGAATTAATTAATACATCTGAGCACAGCTTGGTGACAAATTGCATGAGAAGTCAGCACCCTCTTCTGTTATTCAAGATGATAGGGAACATTGACCTACCATCTGCTACAAAGTCATCCTTATCCATCTATCCTTGTCTTTTGGAGAATAATCAGAGGCATAGCAATGGGGACAACGAAATACTTAGAAAAAGCACAAGGAATTCACTAATGTTCATGTGCCTGGAAGAGCTTTTAAGGGTACATCAGCCTTGGAGTTTTATTAAAGTGAAGTTATGAAGTAGGTCCCAAATTGTATCCAGTTTCCATTCTTTGATTTGAGCAATTTCTGAATGCAAAACCTGCTTTTTTTTTCAGATGAAACTAGATCAAAAGATTATTTCCAGAAATGCACTTTACCCATACTCCAAATAATGAGCATCCAGATCATGTCTGGAGATTAAAGCTTGCCCAAATTAACTTCCCCAAACTCATAAAGTGTTTATATGTGGCATCAGTAATGATCACCTTACTCAACAAATCCACTTACATAGTGGAACACTGTTCCCTAACATGGATAAAGACCACATCCTTTCTTGATGGAAGCCATGATCCACCCAGTTTTTATCATCATCATCTTTATTTTTTAAAGGGCAAACTCTATTTCCATTTTAGCCTATGTCCCCAAAAAGATGAATTAAATAGAGTGAGTACCCTGTGAAGGAGTCAAAGGTGTTCTTTACTTTGCTGACCTTCACATTTGAGCTGAGCTGGGAAAAGGAATAGTTCATTTTTAGTCTCAACTCATTTTTATGACAAGAGCCTTTACAATAAAACCATAGACTTCACTTGATATAATCTGACATAATTTAATATAAATTATTATATACATCAGAAATTCAATAATTTACAAATGAATTAAAGAAGGAAAGTTCCTACACAAAATCAAATAAATTAAAGAAACAAAACCTCAAGCATTTCTTGGATTTATCTGAAATAATTTATTGTAAGTAAGCTCCACTAATACATGACTTTCAGTATGAGTAGAAAATGGCATTGAAGTTATAAGAGTGAAAACCATGTATTCAGAATTGATTTTATGAACAGTGACATTATGATGAAAAAGCGTAAAATGGTAATGGATTTTAAAAACAAGCAAGAACATTCTACATTACCTTTATCACCTTTTTATAAACTTCCCTGTTGAACTTACTTGTGGTGCAGTCATTGAACTCTATGTCATCTATTGCTGCTCCTCCTCCCAGGTCTCTGGTACGAATGCCTTCAAAGATAACTTCAAAGTTCCTCCGTTTCCCCAAGTGTAACTCAATTTTTTTCCACTCATCACCATGTTTTCCCGAATCACTCCATAATTTCACAATCCCATCATCAGTCTGAAGTTTGAATAAAACACAGAGAGTAAGGTACATCTAAGTATGGATTATCAAATACCAGTTTTTGAAAAAAAACCAAACAAACAAACAGAGAGAATACTGGAAGAGAGTCCTTCAGTTTTGTTAAGAAATGGTACACATGTGCTTTGCTAGGATAACAGAAGTAGTGAAACAAGGTAATTACTTTACAAATCACACAAACATCAGTAGTAGATGGAGTCTCGGTACAGAAATTATTACGTATGATTGAACTGAAAAGCAGTTCATTTTGGTGGAGTTGTATTTAATGTTATATAATACTGGGATTTGTGCTTTGTGTTTAAAATATACTACTGCATTCAAGGTTAGCGTACCATTTTAAAATCAGGGTATCACATAGGTAGAATCTTTAAAAAGTTGTGACAATGGTAATACAACGGAGGAAAACTAATGAATATAAGATAATAATAAGTTTAGTGTAGTTTATTTGAAGATAAATAATAGTATTCTGACTTCAAATATGCTAATATATTTTAAAGCTTTTCTTTAAATAACCAATCATATCACCTAACTGTTAAGCCAGAAACAAACAGCATGCTTCATTTTTTCTTATTAGAATACAGATGCCCTAGTTTCAATTGCTGTGAATGGATGATACATATATATGGGACAAAAAGTAAATATTTTACCAATTTTTATATATGTCCAAATTTATTTTTCTTTATGACTGTATGACTAATCATCCAAATTGTAAATAAGAAACTTTTTCCTAGTTTTTTCTTATCATAGTCATATCATAGTATTTCTTATCATAGTCCACTAATAATCCAGATAGGATTAATTAAAAACTGTGCAATGATTCAAACAGCTAAATGTAATTCATAAAAAAGCTTCTAAGAAAGTAGAACATGAACAAGTAAAATCTAAGGAAAATAGAGACAACAGCAAAAGTAGGCAGGGAAGCAAATTAATTACATTTCTTTATACATGATGAACCTGTTAGATCAGATTTATGTTAATAAGATTGTCTTGTGCATATTTATGATGAGAAAATGAATCTTGGTAATTTAAATACTGTGTTCTGAATCAGAACAAGTGTAAGACCCTTTCTAAAACTTCCAACCTGGAAACACAGTGTAGAGGACTCAATATTAACATAGAATTCAAAAGAGTAGATAAAGTAATTGAACTGATTTTAACAGTGGTAAAACAGTTTGGCAAATCTATCTTAACTTTACTTATATTATTCCTGTTCATCAAATACATAGTCAACAATGTAACTTAATTACTTCAGTAAATCAACAGTACCTTTTCCATTAATTCTGGTATTTTTGAATAACCTTCAAAAAAGTATTACATATTATTGGGATAACTTGTTTAGTTTGCAAATATATTCCATGTATCCATGACATGAATAAAATGGGTAGTTATGACAAGTTACATTTGGCTTTAAGGTCTTTAACACAGAACACAAAACCAAAACTTTGAAGAGAGAAGCACTTTTAACATTTGATCCATTTATTGTGTCTGGAACCTCTTCTGTCTGCCCTTGAGATTTCTGAAATGGAAAAATTTTCCAAACATTATATATAAGAAATTTCTGATTTATTTTACAGAAGTAGCTCAGTGATATGTATTAGTACTAAATTTAGGAGACATAAAGTGAAATGGATAATAAGTGATAAGGGAATTAATTCACTTTGATTCATTTAAGTGAGATAGAAAAATTCAAAACTTGCATCTATCTCAATATTAAGCCTCAAATCTATAAAAAAACCTCAAACAACCAAAACAACACAACATTTGTTTAAGTATTTATGTATGGAAGGGTGGAGCTTCTTAAAATATACAGAGATAAATATTTATATAAAATCTGAAAATGTTGATTATAACACAGTTAACCAGAATACGAGTCTCACATCTGCTGTTAGCCTGACTTTGACTGATTTTGATTGATTGTACATTGTATTTTATTACATGACACTGTTCAGACTTATGTTTATCACATTGATTTTTGTGTAAAGGATGTTGCAAGTAAGAAGTAATACTGATCACATATTTATTTAGAAACATCCATGTAAAAATGTTGTAGATATAAATTTGCATAGAATATTGTAGCCATAAAGTATAAAATCTTCATGCAGTTACAGGAACTGGGGCCTATTTTTTTTTTCCCCTCACAGTGAGACACTGAAATAGCGAAAATCTAGGAAGAAATGTTTTCACATAGAAACTTCACAACAGAAATGACAGTTTCCTTGCACTTCACAGATTCTTGAATATTAGTACATAAATAAAACACACAGGAGATTTCTTATCCTGTCTGGGTTCAAAAGTGGCAGCTCCTATATAACACTAGCACTTCATAAAGCATGAAAGGCTGATTTTTCACTTGCTCAGCTACAGCTCTACGTAACAAAATGAAAAGCAACCTCATCCTCTGAATAACAGCACAAAGGCTGTTTTAATGTAGAAAGAAAAATCCCTTCAAAAACACAAGCTCTGCACATTGTCTGGATGAAACAGCCAAGGAAGAGGTGGGAAAGGGAGAGACAAGCAGGAAGCTTCCCTCTTCCCAGGCCCAGACAGTGGAGCTAGCTTGGCTAAGGGGTGTAAGCTATACATTTCTTCTGGATACATAGTTGGCAGGAAAGGATCATTGTTTGTAAGCTTTGCAAATTCCATTTTATGAAATATTGTTTTGCTTTCTGCATTCTCCAGCCATTTAATGTCTGTTGCTTTGGCATTTCTTTCATATTTTAGGAATGTGTTTGCGTCTATAACAAACACAAATATGGCCTGGGGAGAGATGGGGGGGTTGGAAATCAGTCTGTGCTTTGTCTGGCCCATTGTAGCCAAAGATTCTTTGGTTCTTTTCACTCTTGTGTATATGTATTAATGAAAAAGGAGATATGTAAAAGAGATATATGACAATCAGAAGAAATGTATCTCACCTTAGAAGAGGCTGGAGTCCACAGTGTCACCTTTCTTTCTGTTTGTATGAGTCTATTCATCTACCGATATGTACACATACTGATTGTCTAGACTGTCAGCCTGGGATGGTAGTAAAAGACCCAGTCTAACTCTGTGCTACAACAGAATGATAAAAGATGGCTAAGCCCTTTGGCTTTGGTGGATTTTATCAGTGCTGCCTTTGTACGTGCAAGTTGTTTATGCTGGCTTTTGGTCAGGGTAGAATACCAATACTTTTGCATCAAAACCACATTATCTTTCTTATGTCTCACTGCATTTGCCTTGGCCTTCCTTCCAGTTCAGACTTGCTCACTTATGCTCTACCTTACATTCCTAAAACCATGTCATCATCCATTTTCCCATTTGCATCTTCTGATTGTATGCATTAGCACTCCAGCTAAGCAGGAAGAAGATTCTTGCATCACTTAAACCATCAGCCTCCCATCTTCAGCCTAACAGAGTATTCCAAAGTAACATGAAAAAAAAAAGTATCCAGCAACCAGCACAGGGGAAAGGAAAAAAACCCTGTATTTCCAAAGAAAAGGCTAAACTCTATTTCTGAACTATGAGACCATTCTGAATTTTGTCTATTACACATGTCTTTGGAGACAAGAAAAGAGAGAGTCTCAGATCTCACTGACACAGAAAGCACAAGCAAAATATTTTTGTCCTAAAAGCTTGGTCAATGTCTATGATTTTAATAAAGTATCTGATCTGACAGCAAACTGTTAACAATGACACATCACTGTTAACACATGACAGCCATCAGATTTTTTTCTGCTCAGAATACAATCTCACAGTATCTCTGCAATATCTTTCTTCTCCCTCAGTTTAGGGAAAATGTGTCTAAAATAACTTTAATCTTTCTTCCTTACGTTCCACAATCTGCATGCCACTCAAGCTTGTACTTGTAATTTGTGCTAATATCCTTCTAAACTTTTATGTGGTCTGTATTAATGTTTTGTAAACTCTTTCTGCATAACACCTCAAAGAACATTGTAAACTGAAATTAAGAAGTTCTACATCTCATAGGTTGAGAACTTCACCCAACTCTTGCCTTATGATCTTCATAGTCCGTTCTTTAGAGTATTTTGCTTCACTGTGAACTGATTTCACCTTTCCTAGCTGATTTCTATCTAGAATCCCCAAATAAACACTTTTAAAATGTCTTTTTAAAAAATGTCTCAGCTTTATCTTTTGTTCATTATTAAGGAGCTCTTTCCTATGTTGATCTAACTCATGATAAAGGAATCCACTGGCCATTTATTACCTGTTCAAATGTACAAATCCACATTTCTTCCTGAGCCTCACTCCTCTTCTGGAAAAGGACTCTAAATATTTCTCCTTCCTTTTGCAAACAGTTAAGATGTGGATGTACTCCTGTGACTCTCAGACATGAACAAGAACATTTCATAGCTTCTCTGAAAAACTAGTGAATCAGTGTGTCCTTTCAAAAGTCTATCTTTTTTATGTGTATATACCTATCAATATTTCAATTACCATGCCTAACACCTAATTAGCACTTAAATAATGAGTATTTCAGGTTGGCAACAATACAGCACTGAGGTATGAATATGATCTCCAAGTATTATAACAATTCTTGTTCTTGGGGCCTCAGATGTTTTCCTTATGCAAATACATAGGGAACCACTAGAATTTCCTAGATAGAAAAGAGATGCAGAATGTTGTCACAAGAGCAGGCAGAAGTTTCATGATGCAAGCACAGCCATCATAGTCTAAATATTTCCATGGATTAAAGATGAAAGAGCCATGTTGCCTAGGTATACCTTCTGCCATATATATCTCTGCCTATAGCAGAAAAAAACCCCAGAGATTTCATCAAATTTATCAACAGTTTCCTCATTATAGGTCCAGATTGCAATAAACTTATCTGTTTCATGCCAGAACAGTGGGAAAGGAGAGAGACAGCAATTTCAATAGCCTTAATGATCACTTAATCTTGTTGCAAATAAAAACCATTAAAGAGGATTATTTGTTGATCATACCCATAAGCTTTTCAGGACAAGCGGACCACAGGCTACAATAGAACACCTGCTACTTTATCAAGTATTTCTACTACTAGTATTTCTACTTTGGAATTATTTCTTTGTGGCATGTGGTCCACTATTAGTGCAGACTACTGCTCAGCAACACCTCTGTAAAGTTCCTCATAACATAATTTTTATAACCTATATTGCAATTCTGTACTTTATAATTCCCTCAACCTGAGAATTTATAAAAATCCAATGTTATTGACAGATTATCTAACAAAATTTTATTTCTTCCAAAAAATACACACCAACACCACTAAAAACAGATGTGAAAGAAGGTGTTTCATTTAAGGATATGAAATGCTATTATTAATTGCATGTCACTGCCCTCTATGTGTTGAACATAACTGAAGGTCAAGCTGAGGTGATGAGCCATCATGTAGGAAAACTTAACATTAAGAGACATGCTTTTACATTGACTTGCAGCAGTGGGTCCTGGTCTTCCAGTGTCCCATCATGCTGAGTGATAAACCCTCTCAGAAAATGCCAAAATTACTTCTAAGAAGACCATAACTTGCTTAGATCTGTGACTCTCTATGCCTAGACATAATGCCGAATTCATATTCAGAGTATTTTTTAATCTACTTTCTGATAGTCTGAGGGGAATTATTTCTTAATGATTGTATTACATTGCAATTCAGAATCATCTTCATGCTTGTCTTCATCTGAAGAACAATCTAAAGTGTTTATAATCTCTCTTCTGAAAACTTCAGAGGGAAAGTATATCTTACTGGCTCAATATCCTCATTAATTCACCTGGGGATACTAAGAATAAAGGACAGGGAAGGATTTATTCCTGCCTTAGAATTCCTTTTACTTTGTGGTCGAGGTTAGTATTTTTTCTACACAGCAGCGACCACCATTATTCTCAAGGCTATATTCTAACAAAGTCAGAATGATATTAGGAACTAAATGCAAAACATGCAAGGGGAGTACGTAATTTTCCATTACAAGATGTTGCAAAGAAACTCCTTATGAATACACTGTCAGAAGAATACACTAAGTATTCCAGATGCAATTATAAAGGTTCTGCTATGAGACAATCTGCCTTGTTACGCCTGCAGTGAAACAGCAATGAAACCCAGATTTTGTTCTTGATCTGCACCTCTCCTTCTATTCATGTTTCAAACTGGGTTCAGAATATTTCCCTGGTTCATTTGCATCTGATATTTATTTCAGCTGAGCCACAGGAAATGAAGCTGAGCTTACCAAATGGATGGAGGCAATAAAAACATTTGCTAAATATTCCTGGACTCTTCAAACCTCAAGAATATTTATTCTTGAGGGCTTTTTAATCAGAGACAGAATATTTTCAAATGATCCATCAAAAACCATTAACTAGTTATTATTAATACCATAAAAAGATTTTCAAGGGTCACAGTAATAAAAGGCTTCTCTTCTTGTAGCATGCTTCAAACTTTTGAGAGAAGTTGAACTCTTTTTACATAATTTTTAGTGTTAGGAAAAGGCATTTTTCCTTTGCTTTCAGATTCATTTGAAAACAGTATCTTCCTGGCAAGCTGTTACCATCCAGAATTTTTAAAACAGGATAAGTGCTATGAGAAGCACAGTAACACAGTATAGAAAAAGCATAATGTGACTTTAACTGTCATTACTCATTTGTCCAGCTTTTCATGTAAGATAATCCCTGGTTTACAAGAGTCTTTAAGGAGAGCAGTTTACTTTTCAGGTTATTTCTTCTTGGATTAGAATCAAGTGTATTGTCATGTTGTGAAAATGAAGTTAACTAATAAACCTGGTTTAAATAAAGTTTTACTTTCCTTGATGTATTAAAGTGTTTTGATGCCTGACCAAGATTAAATAAGAGGTATCCCATTATGAGGTAGATTCCTCTCTTGCTTCCACCTTTTATTGAACAAGAAGTGGAGTGCAATTCTGCACTTTTACATGTATATCAAAGAAACAGGGGTTGGAAGGAATCAAAATCACAGCTTTTCTTCATTTGCCCCTATTTTAAAGACCTCTTCTATGAAGCTGTATTTCTCCAAATCATAGAACAATGAAACTCTTTGCTGACATTTCTAATATCTATCTACATATTTAGGTATCTTTGTATGAGAATGAGTCCTGTTTTCAGAAGGTCTGAGCACCTTCCTTTTAAATTTGGACTGTTGCTATCTCACCAATGCAGTACACAGAATACTTGCTTATTTTTAAAGATCTCAGTTCCTATGATTAATTCTTTCATACATAGTTTTAAAAAAACCACCAACAAACAAACAAAAACCACAAAACCCCGAAACACATTAAAATGCAATAAAACTGAAGAATGATGCTGTATAGCAGAATCTCTTATCTTAAAATATGTGATTTTTTGTCTCGTCTTCACATAAAGTGATTTTCAAAGCACATGACAGATGCTATCTCTTTTTTCATTTCTCACTGATTTTCTCTTAAAACTTAACTTCCTAAAAGAATATTGCTTAGATTATTTGAAAACAGTAACTTAGCTCTGCAGAATTTGAACTTATATTTCATTCAAGGAAAATAAAGTCTACATCAGATAAATCCACATAGAGCATGAAATAATAATAATTTTTTTTTTTAATTTGAATTTTAAGCTTTTTTTTTTTTTTTAACCATTTTCTTCTTTTCTCTCTTATCTTTTTCTTTATGGTGACATGAAGAAAAATGAGAGCAGACCATAAGGTCATGAAGATGTGAGTTATGAATGAGCGTGTGTGTCCTCTGGCACACTGTCAATCACCAGGCTGATAACAATTCAATACAAACAATTCAGCTGCACTTTATAACAGCGCTGGTTATAATAATTCATCTTAGCTTTGACAGGCTGTTTTATTTTAGAGAAAGACACATAGGCCACATGTTAAGTGTAAGGTTAGTAAGTGTATGCCAACAAATCAAAACATTAGTACACGATGTTAATCAGGTAGGAAAATCTGGGTGCAGCAGTAATTTACTACTCTACCCTTAGCTACTGATTTGAAAATTTGCATCTCCTATTAAATAACCCACACAGACTTGTGGTTAAGTTTACCACCTCATTTAGAAAATTACTGCTAATCATCTGAATACTGACGCTCTGCATTAAACATACAATTCCAAAATTATGAATTCCACCTAGAACAGGTCTGAGAGAGACAAAGAGAAACAATTGCAACTTGGGAAGAGATTTTCAACTGGAAATTTTCACCTTCCATCACTAAACTGAGGGATGCTGAGGAATACACACTATGGGATTCTAAAAATTTCAGCAAATGGAAGGAGGAAAAAAAAAAAGACAAACAAAAAACCCCAACTAAATAGATAACAGAACTGCAACAATCTACAAAGTAATGGTCCCAAAAGATAGGAAAATTTTAGTAATGATTATGCAACAGGGTGAGTTTTACTTTAAGGATATGCTGCTGCTGAATGAAGATTCATGATTCTCAGCACTAAAGAGAATACATTAAAAAGTTTCTAATTGTTCAGAGCTGTATTTTGACAGGAACCAGAAACACTATGTACTATGTCTATGCCTTCTATAAAAAACACTTAAAAAAAGAAATATTGAGCTGCACAAATGCTATCTTTAAGAAATTACTTGACCCAGGCAAAATGTATACTAAATACATTAGTAAGCATGAAAATTTTACTTCCCTTTTAAGGATAACTTTAAAAGTGACATAATTATTTTTTCACATTACATTATAGAAAGAAGGAATACAGCAAGATGAAACACTGATATTTCATCCTTCAAGCCTTTTATTAGTTGCCCTGCATGTACTAGTTTCAGCAGGTTTTCCTAATACAAGTTGATGACAATGCCCATCCATCCCTCTCATTTCCTTCTTTGTGCAAAGTATTAAGATAATTTTCACTGAGTTGTCTTTTCCCTAATATTCATTTCCAAAATGAACATCACTGTAATAAAGGAATATGCATTTAAATGCACACACTTGATAAATAAACTCATATCACTGATGAAACTCCTTTTTTTTAAAAGGCACCAGTTTTGGAACTCTGGAATCTCATAGTGAATTCCTTCAGAGTATCAGAAAGCACAACAGCTCTCCCTGTCACAAGTACCAGCACTTTCAATATTTCTTGGAAGTGAAATGTAAGACTCTTGGCTCTTAATTGTTATAAGGGCTGAGTTGAGAAAAGCCAATTTCAAAAACACTTTGGTAATTCCTGTGGAGATAGGATTTTGTTTCAAGCAGGTAGGCACTTAAAGGAACAACAATTAATTTGCTCATTAGCAAAGATAAAGTTATACTTTAAAAATGCTTATTTTGGAAAAGATTTCTACACTGGGAAGGCAAGAACAATTACTTTATTTTCTTTGAATGATTCTGTGAGTATCACCTTCTTAATCAAACTATTAAATCTACTAGTTTCACTATAGCCAGCTTCCATTTATAAACAAGTAAAGTCTTCAGTTTCTTGTTTGCATCTTTTTACATTCCCATGATATTCTTTCCGTCAGATATTCTTTTATGTCCTTAGGCTCTTAAAATACATCTTCATTCTATATGTCATCCTTACCAATTAGAAGAGAGAAATAAAAAAGTTCTTTGTAAAAGAGTGTTCATTAAGTACCTTGTACTACTTCATCTTGTCTTCATTTCCTAGCCCTCCCAGCACTCCTTTCTCCTCAATGCAAAAATTTCTTCATTTCCTAGCATAATCCACCTTTATTTGATTTTGGTTTTTAGGTAGCTTGAGGGATATAATTCTGATTGCTTGGATTTCATTTCTTCCCTTCTGTTCTACCACTAAGTAACAATAAAGCATTTATAAGACCATTAGCATTTCAAAGCATTTAGTTCCATTTTGTCTCAGACTTTGTCATGCTTTACAGGTGTCTTCAGACAGTTCCCATCTTAGCGTTGAGGAAGGTGTAATTTTCTGGAAAACCAAAGCTTGAAAGAGAAATAATCCTAGTTACAAAAACTCTAGGAAGACTGCACGGCCATTACAGCACTTCACAGTGCCAGATGTAATGACATTGCCAAATATTGTGCAATGCTTGATTCCTTTGATTATGAAATGTAAGTCGAACCTTTACTCATACCGACTGATAACTATCTGACATAGGCCAATGAGGAGAGATGTGCTACTGTACCTTGGACTAAGAAAAAAAGGAAGTCTAGTTGGGGACATGAAGGTTGGGGACTGCCTTGGCTGTAGAGATTGTGAGATGGTGAAGTTTGGGATCATGTGAGGAAGAAGCAGGACAATAAGTAGGATTGCAAACCTGGACTTTAAGAGAGCTACGTTTAACCTCTTTCAAGACCTACTTGGAGGAATCCCATGTGTTAGGACACTAGAAGGGAGGTGGGCTCAAGAGAGCTGGTTAATATTCAAGCACTGCTTCCTCCAAGCTCAATATCTGTGCATCCCTATGACTACAAAATCAAGCAAAGGAGACCAGAGATCTGCATGGATGACCAGGGAGCTTCAGGAAAAACTCAAATGAAAGAAGGAAGTTTAAAGAATGTAGAAAAAGCATGTGGCTTCTTGGGAGGATTATAGAACAACGCCAGAGTATGTAGGGATGCAATGAGAAAGGCTAAGGACCCTTGGAATTAAATCTGGTAAGAAATGCCAAAGAGAACAAGAAGGTCTTCTTCAAGTACATGAATAGGAAAAGGAGGAGTAGGGAAAATGTGGACCTGCTGCTGAATGAGATGGGTTCCCTGGTGACAGAGAATACAGAGAAGTCAGAGTTACTGAATGCCTTCAGTAACTTTGCTTCAGTCTTTACTGCTTAGACCAGTCCCTGGAGGTAATAGAGAAAGTCTAGAGGAAAGACTCTCAATTGGTCAAGGAAGATTGGGTAGAGATCTTCCTTTGTGACATTCACTGTTACAATCTATATGTATACTAATACAATATTCTTTTCAACTGAGCTGTCGGTTTTGGCCTTGTAGAATTATAGAACAGATCATGTGGGATATTAGATGAACTGTGCAGTCTCAGGGGAATTAAAACAATAAGGCATTAAAAAATAATGTCTTTATATAGTCAAAGCTTGTTTAAGTATTTTTAAGTTTCACTAAATTGATCCTGAGCAGAGAGACATTTAAGAGGAATGCTCAAGTCTTGCCTCTATATGATGGATACTATTTATTTCTTAGAGAATGCCAAGGACACAGATATCTGATTTAAATTTTTAATCCGCAGTTATGAAATATATTCTCTACAAAAATCCCTCTGATATCCTTCTATTTATTCCCAGTAGAGCAAGTGCTACATAATCCACTTCTGGTTTATAGTTTTAGTAGTTGTGATAACCTCAATTCTCCATTTCCACTTCAGTTTTACTCTAGATGTTGCAGATGGTGAAAAAGTTCAGTCTGCATTTTCTAAATGGATTCATTACTTACAGCAAATAAGTAGGGAGCTAATTATCAGAAGAATATAAATATTTTTGTATGAACTCATACTTAAAGAACAGTTTCTCCCATACAGATCAAACTAAAACTAGAAAACAGTAAGACGCTAAGTTGGGTCTTCTGCTATTTAGCAGAAGAAATGGAAAGCAACAGTGAACAGCTGAGGGGAAGTCCAAATAACATCCCAATATAGTCTGCAGATTTCCATTGGTTAAATGACAGGGTAGCTTTATCATACTGACACTTAACAGAACAAGTAATATTTTTAGCTACCTAAATAAGACAGTGTAAAGGTACAGAAAACAAGTCTAAGCAAATTATTTAAAAGCTGAAAAATGCTTTACATTTGTGCCTTGATTTATAGTTTCAGCCAAAAATAGATTGTGTGCCTGATCCATTTCACTGTAATTTCAAAGTACAAAACAGTTTTCAATAAACTGAGAATGTAGCTATATAAAATGAATGGTGTTTTACAATTACGTTAGACTAAGATTCCACTGTGGTTTCATATCACCTTTCCACAACAGCTGTCTCTTCTTATATTTCAATGAGAAGAGCAATTGACATATAAAAAAAAAAAGTTCATAATTTTGAATCATAAAATGGTACCTGTGGTATCAAACTTTGCCTACCATTGTAATGTGAAATGTGTGATGACATTTAATGGTTTATAGAAAAGACAAGATTTTTAAGGAAATAAAATGAGGTTATTTGCACTCTTGTTCTCCACATTTTTAATTGAATTCTTGTTATTATGAGAGTTAAAATTAACACTTGTTTAAAATATTTCACTGTATTTTTATTCAATGACTGCTATCTAATAAAATTGTAACTGGAATGTTTTCCATTATAAGAATTTTATTTTTTTGCACTTGTAGGATTTTGAAAGTTTAGGAAAAAGATATTTTATAGATTTCATTTATTATGAAAATCTGATTTTTAATTTGAGATACAGTCTCAAGGGTTTCTTTAGTTTTTTGTTTGGTAACATTGGGGGAGTGGGGGTGGTGTCTTCACTCTCTTCAGAAAACAAGACAACTCCAAAAATTCTCATATTTTCACCACACCATGGCCCACATCAGAGCCCAGCATTACAGGTAAAGATTAACTAATTCTCCTTGTGTGTTAGTTACATAAAATTCACATTTACAATAAAGGTAATTTTTTTTTCATTTGCATTAGACTTTGAAAACCTTAACATGGTTTCTGATGCTCCTAGAGCTAAAGAAAAATTAGTACTACTGATAGATTAAGAGCCTTAACTAATCTGATATATGGGAGATGAAAAATGAAATTTTTTAATATTAATTTCCTTCTTTTAGTGCTCCTACTGAAGGCAAAATCAAATATACCCTGTAGACCAACAGCTCCACCCACATATTTCAGGGACTCAATTCAAATGGTCTTTTAATTCCTGAGTTTAGCAGTACTACAATATCATCTCTCACTACTTCATTAGTTCAAACAGAAAATCACACTAGCATGGTTTCTTCAGACTTCAGAGTAGTGCTAAAATTCCATATATGATTCTCTTGATTTTTTTTATATAAATATTTGTTTATATAATTTTGCAGATACGACCTGGCAAAACTTGCAGGAGCAAGTTACAAAAGAATGAAGCAAAGTGGGAAGTCGTGAGGGTAGCTGGACAACATAAGGTGTGTGACTGAACATTAGGACCCGTTGAAAGAATTTGAGTCTAAAAACCAAAATAAGACACTCCTATGAATGGATCATGGGATTTCTATGACTATGCTGGCAATTCACCTCTGAGCTGCAATGACCTTTTCATGAGCAAGAAACACAAAGCTACCAGGTTATGGAAAATTATGGAAAGTTTTGTCTTCATAGTAAGTAAGATAGTGGGAAGAAACTTAAGTCTCTCAAATCTCTCATTACATTAATTCTATTAGTCTCTCTTCCAAATGACAACAACTCTCTACCATCATTTTGGATATCAGTACCTGCAAGTGAGACAATTCTACTTAAAGCAGCCTTTCATCTGTCCTTTATCTGTCCGTGACATAACTCAATGTGATCGACCTACAAACCAATACACATAGGAAATATTACAATCATAAATATAGGTACTAAAAAAACCCCAAACCCTAGTCTGAGTCCTGCTAAAATGAATTGGAATCAGATATTTCCAACTTTGTGAAAAAAATTACAGCAAATACACAAGCACAACTGCATGTTTTCTTCTGAAGCTACTGTGTATTCAAAGCTGAAGACCAGAAATTGAAAAAAAATCTGGAAGCATAAAAATTGGACTTTTCATGTTAGGATCCTTTATTTATTCATCAAAGTAATTTTAAGCACACTACAGCTTCATACTGCAAGTCTGGCAAAGATCAAAGACTACCAGAAACTAGAACATATCTAAGACACTAGAAATGAACTGTGAATTAAAAATAAAAGTTGCATTAAAAGAAGATAAAACTGGAAACAAAATAATGTTCTATAAAGCGTACTAGTGCTACACTGGTGCTTCCTGAAGTTTTGCTACTATAACATCTGTTCAGTTCAGTCTGTGTCTAACAAAAGGAAAATACTTTCTCTGGAACACCAAGGGTCCTTGGGGTATATAAACAGATGAGAAAGGAAAAAGGAAAAAAGAAAGATCTTACACCACTTTTGAGATTAAATGGAAGTCCTAGAAATGTTCTGTGTGTTTTTTTCAAGTGGAGTTGTTGATGAGGAAAATTAGATACCAGGTTACATGTTGCATTATTTACTTTTCTTTTTTTTAAAAATATATGTTAATTAAATGTCTAAATTTGCCTATTTAAAAGAAATATTAAAACCTTATTAAAATGCTCAAAGGTCAAGGCTATACGTCTATTATTTAGACAAAGTCATCTTGTCTTCATAAAAATATGTTTCACAGCTGCTATCTAAAAAAAAAGACCTGATTTTAATGTTTGTTGCTTCAGTAAAAATCATCAAACAGGAAATCTATGATCCTTAAAGCGTGTCTGTACTGAGACACACTTAAATCACAACTTTTGCTATTGAACATCTGCCCTGGAAACTTAAAAAAGACTAAAAGAAGTCTGACCTACAAAGATCCCAGAGATGCTTCAAAGCCTCATATGCTAAAAAGCAGCAATGTAACCATCATTGCTCTGTGAGATTATGAGCTGACAAATCAATAAAGTAAATCACTCCCAGAGATCTCTGATTTGTGGAATGTGCAGAGTAGAGACTGTACATTTTTCATCTATGCCACATTGTGCATTATGGTACTAGGCTGGGATAGAAAATAGGATAGTGGTATTATCCCTGAGAGGCAGAGCTTGTGATTTCAGGTATAATATTACAGGGTATTGTTGTGTTGCTTCAATGATTCTGTAGGTATTGTCCTATCTAAATCTGTCAGCCTGCTGAGATACTGCCCTGCCTGACAGAGACATGCCCTTAGTCACACTCATCTTTTACTAATCATCCTCCTCATCTCCTAAGGGAGAAAAAGATCAAATTATCGAAGAATTTAAACAAAGAAGTGTTTAATAATTCACATATGAACAATTTCTCTTAGATGTGTTTCTAGAAACGTAATGATTTAAAATTACAAATCCTCTGACAAACCTCTTGCTTGCATGAGCAAGATTCCAAAACACAAGGCTGATTCTTTAACCCTCTTCAGAATATTTTTTTTTTTCCATCAAAGCACTTCCAAATGTACTATTATGGGTTGCAACTCTTTGGAATGAATGGTTATATCTGGTTGCAGAATAAGAATACAATGATTTATATGCTTCCAATAATTTACGGTTGAGAAGATTGAACTAACTTTCTAATGTATTTATCTGAGAATATAAAATGCACAAAATTATGTGTGCCCCTATCTGCAGCTGAGCATATTCGTTTGTCCCTTCTATGTAAACTTTTTTGAGAAATTATGCTTCCACTGAAAATTGACTTATTTCTATTTAATCATTGTCTCAGTCTCAATTTGTTGGAGATATGCTTATATCATGGAGTTAAACTCAGACCTACAAAAGCCTCATTTGAAACAATGCCTAAAAAGGTAGAAAGTGCTGTTCAGATTCTGCATTCGGTTCAGCAGATATAAATACAAAGTTATCCTGCTCTGGGAAGTAAAGGTTCAATAAAATCTAATCTTCCTTTCTTTCTTGAGAAGTGATACTGTATTTTTCTGGATTTAATAAAGGAAAACTATTTGAAATAAACAAAATAGTATTTTACCAATATACAGATACTAGAATAGTTTATTCTTCTGCATTAGATTTGAAGAATTTTTCTAAAATGTTTGTGGCTTAAGAGGGCAAGTGAAAAACCTACACATTTTCTACATTGTGTGGAGCATGCTTTGAAGTTCAGCACTCTTAAGTAAAACATTCAAACAAATCTTTGAATTTTTTTTTCTTTCTCTAGCTGCATGAAGGTCAGATAATCTGCTTTGAGGCTACATGAACCCAATAAAATCTATAACTTCTAAATTAATGTGAAGAGTTGACTGTTTTTCGTGCAGTCCGTGAGAAGAATCAATGTAGAAATACATGGTCTATTTTAAGCTGTGAAGTAGAATAAGTTGTTTTCTCAGACTTTATTCTTGAGTGACTTCCCATGGAAGTAGAGTCAATTACATAGATTTGTGAAAATTTCTTTTTTAACTACTCGATCCTAGAAATACAAATGTCCAGAAGATATCAGCTGGTATCTGCAGCATCTCTGCTGCAGGATTTCCTGTCAACAGGTTGGGACAGTAGGATGTGCCACTAAAAATAACTACAGAATTATAAAAACCATGAGTCATCTACATGTGAGCTGTGGCACCTGCTAAGTTATACATTTCTACAGTACTAGCCCTGCCCTCTCCTCTGTACCTTTAGGTTAGCTAAAAAAAGTAACGATATCAAGGGAACAACTATGACAGCTTTCAGCTTTTGCTGAGAAGCCACAGCAACCAGGTCTCAGTGTCTGTATTACATCAGCCCTGAGCAGCTGGAGAATGCTGGCTGCTGGCTCCAGTTGCCTGTTACCAAGGCGAGGTTAGTCTGTTGCTACTGTTGTGCCAGCGGGGCCCTGCTTCTCTTGCCATAAGCTGGCCAGGACTTCTTGTTCTCCTGAATATCATTATGTCTTTGCTTATTTGTAACTGGATGGAAGTAATTACATACTTGAGTAAGGTAGAGAGGTACCTACTAATGACAGGATTCACCTTCCTTATACATCTGCATATTTCTTTTTAGACACTTGTTTCAAATCCTTGAAAGACACAGCCCCCACTGCCCTGCTCCAAGTGTATTAAATCCTAAATTATCTTTTTTAATAATAATGTCTATATGCAGGGCAATTAATACTGATTCTCCCCCAGTTAAGTTCAACAAACGTTTTCATCCTCTGATTGGTTTTCCTTTCCCACAGTCATATCTAAGACTTGCTTCATTTTATGACAGAAAACACTTAAGCAGCAATATGAAATTTATGTCCAGGTAAGCAAAAAAAAAAAAAGTACCATTCCTCTCACCTAAGAATTTTGCTTGCATCTCTAGAAGCACAGTTGAAAATAACACTGTTTCTTCTGACTCATAAAATAAGCCAGTATTGAGTGCCTATGAGGAACCCCACCATTACTGCTAAAACAAGTATTGTGAACGTGCTGCACTTCAGCTTCTGAACAGCTCCCATAATGGATTGTTTTCTCTTAAAACTACCACAGAGATTAAATGTATCTCAGAATCTCACTAGAGTAGCGAAGTTTTGCCTAGTGATATCCAGATCTCTTCTGGTAATACTCTATTTGCCTAGTAAGCTGTAGTGCTGCTATTAAACACTTTGTAATTTCAGTTTAGATGGGTGGTGGGTTGGATATTGCAGGCTCCATAAAAAGCTGTAATTTCAGCATCCTTCATTTACAGAAATGTTGAGGGGGTTGATTTAAAGAATACTGTATTTTTGCAACTAGTTCAAAGGCCCATCATTCTGACTAGATCATTATTCCATACACAGAGAGGTTTATATGAAGAATATGTAGTACAATTTGAGGAGGAAAAAAACCCAAAACCAACCAACCAAACAAAACCCCCAAACAAAACAAACAGTAACTGCAGAGAAATTCCCTTAGAAAAGGAATTTGTTTTCTCTAACTGAAAACCTGAACATACAAGTTCATGCTTGGCTATAGTATCCCCTTTATGACCCTTCAGTTTTATTTGTAATGTCATAATCTGAGATTATACTTTAGCAGTATTACAGACAATATTCTTAAACTTTCTGAATGTGGACAAGCAATATATATCCTACACTGACTATTAATTTCTACATTTTACTTAAAATCATATTATGATTTAAAGCTTGATTTTACCAGAATTAAGTATTATTCTTCTTTATAAACATCAAATGAAACAGCTGATTTTCAAGGAACATATCAGTTTTCACTTGTAACTGAGTAACTAGTTTTTTCTTATTCTTTGTAATTTTTTTGATGATCCCATGTTTAGTGAAGAAATTGCCATTTCTCAAGAAATTTCACAGGTATTACAGGGTGTCAGGGGTTGGAAGGGACCTTGGAGATCTTCAAGTCCAACCCCCCTGCCAGAGCAGGATCATATAATCT
>JANIJG010016044.1:30591-48422 GCA_024611175.1 Megaceryle torquata
TTTGTTTCTGGATGTACTTCCATAGAATATTTTCTCTTTAAATTATATATATCTAAGGCTTTATAAATGGGAAAGAAAAAACCCAACAAAACAAAACAAAAAAACCTCAAACCAACCAATCAAACAAAAACAATCAAACAAACAAGCAAACAACAAAAACCCCAAACCAACCAACGAAAAAAACCCCAATAACAACAACAAAAAACTAAACCCCAAACCCACAAAACAATCCAAACACTCTCTTAGATGCTTGTGGGTATAATAGGGATATTTAATTGAGAGGAACTTCTCCTTCACAAGGTTCAGTAAATTTTTTCCTCCGAGCTGCATTCCTTAAAGATTATTAGCAGGTAGACTTGTTGCCCTACATGATAACTGCATCAACAATCTAGGTTGCAGTGGGCCCAAAGGAGCTGTTAAGTGTCTTTCAGATCAATAATCTCTGAACTGAGAAGGATTTACACAACAGAGGAAAAAAGCTGTACCAGTCAATAATCACCTTGTTTTATATATCCTGAACAAGCTCAACAGATGGAACATTTTATATTTGAAAATATGTAATTAGGACAAGGTTGAATCACCTTTATGAAATAAAGGTGTTTCTCTTAAATGTATTTTGAAAAATAATATACCTGCAAATATCAAGAAGGAAAATAGTCTTACTAGCAGAACTGATATGTGGTTTATCTTCCACATTAATGAACTTCGAATATTAGTAAGGGTAACATGGTATATAGGTTGAAGCATTGAGGCAGAACGGCAATGTTATGTAATCACAGAATGGTTTCGGTTGGAAGAAACCTTTAAGATCATCAAGTCTAACCATTAACCTCACACTGCCAGGTCACTACTAAACTCTTGTCTCTCGGGGCCACACCTACATATCTTTTAAATACCTCCAGGGATGGTGACTCACCACTTCCCTGGGCAGCCTGTTCCAATGCTTGACAACACTTCTGGTGAATAAATTATTCCAATATCCAACCTAAACATGCCCTGGTACAACTTTAGGCCATTTCCTCTTATATTGCTTGTTATTTGGGAGAAAAGACAGACATCCACCTTGCTACAACCTTCTTTCAGGCAGTTATATAGAGTGATAAGGTCTCCACTGAGCCTCCTTTTCCTCAGTCCAAACAACCCCAGTTCCCTCAGCCACTCCTCATAAGACTTGTTCTCAAGACCCTTCACCAGCTTTGTTGCTCTTCTTTGGATATGCTCCAGCATCTTCATAAGAAGAAACTGTTTACGTGTGTTAACCATGTAAACTTCAAACTCTGTCGAGAACAGTAGTTTTCTCAAAGATGTAATTCCAGAGGGGGAAAAAATATTCTTAAATCTTTGATACCATAGCCTGCATCACAACAGGACTTTTCTATGAGGTAGCTAATTTTTATATAACTCTATATCATAGCAATAATTTGATTGCTTGTTTAGCTACAATCTCTAAATCTATTAAAATAATTTTTTAAATCCTATGAAATAAATTCCATTAATGTATAAGAATATTCACAGGCACCCTTTTATTTGTTCTTTTATTTTGCTTTATCAAATGGAGATATTTGAGAATTATTATCCATTAAAAGCTCCTAAGATCTTCATCTCTGTTCAGAAACACCTTATACTTGAAGTTACATTTTTTTTTATTACTCAAATTCTTTATCAGTTTTTATTTCCTCCATAACATTTAGTTTGCCTTTTGTGTCAGGATGAAAAGCCCTCATCCTCCCTTTGTTGTTTGGTTGATTGTTTTGGTTGCTTGTTTGTTTTTTAAATATAATTTTGTATTTTACCATTAAAATCCATTACAAGATCTCACAAGGTGTTTGGATTTGTATCTGAGTATGCAGTAATTTCTTTTTAAGTCAATGTTTATAAAACAAATTTGCTTGCACTAACCATGAAAAATTCCTTTCAGGAATTATCTGATTGCACACTTATATTGAATGACCAAAAGGAGGATGTAATTTATCAGAGATAAACTTAAGAAATAGCTTTATCATGTTCTGTAATTATCTGTAAGAAGACTAACACTGATAGCAAAAAACTCTGATCTAGTACAAAAACCCATTATTACATGCTGAAAAATTGTAGTAAGTGAAGTTCAACTTAAAATAAAATTATTATTAACTATTGAACAGATAACCAAACACTGTGATAAATTCTCTACCAGTTAAAGACTTTAAATAGAGACAGAATTATTTTCCAAGAGATTTGTCATATTTTAACTTAAAATTATTTGGTAAACTGATGAAAATTCTAGATGAAAACCTGCTTAGTGTTATACAGGAGCTTAAATTAAATATTAATAGTAGTGCCTTTTGAGTTTAAAAATCTTAATGAAATTGCAGACCTTAATTTGCTTATATGAGAATGCATAACAGATAAATAAATGTTTAGCCATGCCTACAGCAGCTACAAAATAAAAGACAAAATTATCAAATTTCTCCATGAGATTCCAATCTTCTTGAAGCTGTTCCTTTAAATATCTTTGCTTATTGGGAATAAATTAACTATGATAATGAAACTAATAAAGATAAATAAGATGAAAACTTATAAAAAATTGCAAAAATATAATTGCATATGGGATTACACTTGTTATTCTAGTCATAAACACTAAACATTTAATTTTCATAATCTATACTTGTTTCTTTTTCAGCTCTTATTTAATGTCAACATTGCTTTAAAATCAGCAGCAAGCTAATTAATTTTTTAGAGTGACAGGAAACAGATGGGTAATAAGTATATTCCAACAGTTGTTAAACTTCTGCTTATACTTATTATATTTCATGTTATCATCATCTGTATTTTCCAAACCTAAATCAACTAAATGAGATAGTTCACAGTTCTCAGAAGTATTAGAGCAACACGTAAGTAGGCTTGAAAAGCTAGGCCTGCTTCAAAATATTTTCACAAGATTTTTATTTACAGTCACATAGCTAGAACTATACTTGCTTCTAAATAAAAGCTAGACTTCTTTAGAACCATAATATAGAGGCCAGTGTAATTAATCAGCAGGCTAAGAGTCGGACATCCAAGGGGTAGGGACTCTTTAGATAATTTAGATCTCTGAATATTTCCCTGCAACAATTACTCCATTATCATTCTTGCTCTGAGCTGACATTACTGTCTGACTGAAGTGTATGTGTCTTTAAAAAATAATAAAAAAAAAAAAATTAACAAGAACATCTTTTCTGTAATATCTCACCAGTATAACCCAAGGACATGAAGTAACGTGCTTTCATCACAGTTGACGATGCATAGTAATAATGACTTGTCAGCACAGGAATGTGAAAAATGCATCTCATTTCAAAAGAAAAGCTTTAGAAATTACAACAATTTTTAAAGACAAGTTGAAGTGTTAGAAAAAAAAAGACTTAAAACTATTACATGTTTTTAGCTCCTTTTTTTTTTTTTTTTGTAAAGAGGCTCTTTTTTTCTAGGACTGAATGCAAAGATCTGAATTTTTTTATTTTGCAAGCCTTTCAAGTACTTTGACATATTGATTTGAATTCTGAGAAATCAAAATTTTATAAAACAACAGTTTGAGTTCACTTGTAAAAAGGAATTTGAGAAGAAAATGTTAACCTTCCAAATTTCTCCGAAGAGCTGATGAAGGCTTCTCCAAAAACCAAAACTTCCTCAGTGGTTCATTTCTACATACAAACACGAGAATTCCTTTCCCAAAATCAGATATAGTGATATTCATCTTCAGAAAAATTAGGAATTAAAAACATAAACAACAAGGTAGCCTATCACTGTTTAAGATTATTGAGTCTATCCATGACAGAGCAATGAAGCATCTTTGTTCTGTTTGCTGGTGCTCTATTTCTCCTTAGAAGGAAGTTATCTGTCCACCACTCAATACATTTTAAGACATACTTGATCTGGTAACAGAAATTCTGAAGGATGTGAGGAGCGGAAGACAAGATGGGCACTCAGTGCCTCTTCATACTCAGTTTTTTGGATATATTATAGGCAGGGCAGGGGAATTCTAAAAATAATATGATAAATAATAAAAGCTTCAGTCTCATATGTTTAGGTGCATGCAAACGTACATTCATTTGAAAGTAGTAAAAAATCAGGTTTTGACTGGAGAAGGTCTTACTAGGTCTTTTTACCTCCTTCACAATTACAGTACTTGTATATGAATGCTGTCAGTGATAGAAATGGTGCATGTTGCTTGAGTAATTCTATATCTCTATATCTGTTTAGCCCATAAAAAACATGCTATCAGATCAGCTTAAAAAGAAATTTTCAGTTAATCTCTCCAGATGGGAAACCCTCATGGTGAACGAGACCTAGGCCTGGATTCAGTGACAGATATTCCTTCTACTACAATTACTCTCAGATTTGTTCCTTGTCAGAAAACCAAAACAAGATACACGTTATAATGATTATTCCAGTGCTAATCAGATGGTTTAAGTCTCAAAAAAAAAAAAAAAAAAAAAAAGGACAGACAAGGAAAACTACTGTAGCAGGGCATGTGAATAACTGGAAAAGGGATATATAAATTCTTACAAAATGTCTTCCCTTTCCAAAGCCAAGTTGAAATTTAGAACCCATCTTCCTGAGGGTGGACAAAGAAATACTAGGAAAAAATTAATCTGCATCTATTTTTTAAGCAAAGCTTTGTTTTTTTGAAACACTAATAGTCATCATATGCATCTATTATAGTGAGAAAGATTAAATACAAACCAACCTGAAAAGCTTAACTCACTCACCTGAGTTTACTTTTAGTAAATAGAATAAAATATAATGAAATAAAGTTGTGCTTTGCCATGTTCTGGTTCAAATCACATTAAACCTAAATATTCATGGCCTGGACTCCTTAGCAAGGACACACAAAAAAAAAAAAGTTACTTAGGTATAAAATCCACAATCCTAAAAATATTTCAGATATTAAAAAAATTATTTTCTTTTTTATTTCATTTATGACTTTCAGTAGTAGTATGCATTTTTAGGTCAAAAGACTGAAACTCAGCCTTTCAACTCCAGGTTTCTCCATCACAGAAAGCAGCCATACAGCCCCTGTGCCATGTGAGAATATATTGGTGCAGCAGATCTGGAAGGAAGCCTGTCAGTCTGCCTTCTGAAGATCTTCAGACTCGACCCCAAGTTCTAGCATGTCCTTTTGAGGTGTAATTCAACAGCTCACCTAAAACACACTATATAACTGTACACTGACACCTCACCTGAGCAGCTAAATGTTTTATTAAACCTTTTCTCAAAGCCTGAAGTGATGCAAACCTGCTGACATCTCTACCTTAGTCTGAAGTCATTTAGTTGTGATGTCCAGATTAACAGTCTAATTGCTATCTGATTGTTTTAAGGGTGGAAGTAGGTAATCCATTTGCATTTCCTGGTGCCCAGCACAGACTACCAGTGGTTTTTACCACTACTAGCTGGTGGTTTCACTGTCTCTGCTTCTATTGGAAGAAAAATCTGCAGACTGACTCTAAAAGGTGGCTTGAAGTAAAGCAGAAACTCATAAATCAGAAGTGTTTGAGCATGAGAAATGGGGTGCACAAACTCTGAATAGCTGAGATACATCATCAGGGCATTTGTATAAGACCACCAAAGGAAAGCTGGGTAGACAGTGAACTAAAAGCATTTGTTGCTGTCCTTATTCAGACTGAAGAAAGAGAGATCTTCACTGGCTGCACTGGAATACACATTCCTTTCACATTCTTCATCACAGTCCCAGCTGGATATAGTGGAAGATGGAGCTGCAGCGCAGGGATAAACCCCCTTTATACAACTTGCCAGCACTGCTGGACTGTGCTCAGTAAATGCAAGAGGTGGAAAATGCTTCCCTCAAATCCCACTCAAAGCTGTCTATTGTCAATTTAGGATTTCTACAGTCTCTTACTAATCAGTATTAATAGTCAACAATACAAATTTAAATTACAAAGGAATATTATATTCTCTCTGGAATATTCTCAATTATGTACAAGCAGGATGAAAGTGTGAAAGAGCTACAAGAAACATAATTTGCACTGAATGTCTATAATCATTTATTCCCCAAAGCAGTAATAGCTTTATCAACTGTACCTCGATTCAGTATATGTTTGCATTTAGCAGCACTATTTGAGGTAAGCAAATAGTGGCACATAAGCTTAGCAAGTGACTGAACAGGGAAACAGCAGAAAAGTTTATGGTTGGAAAGAGAGCCCCAATGAAATGGTTTAACCTAATTCATGGGAATCTGTGTTTTAAAAGAAATTTCTCAAATCGCTATGTCTAGTTCACTTTTATGAAAAGCAACAACCTCAAGCAATTTTTCTGCTTTCAATATAATCAGTAACTTTCTCCATTGCTGTTACCGAAAGGTTATTTTTCAGTTTTCAGATAAGGGACCTTTTTAGGATCTAGTCTAAATTAATTCATGACCAGTTCAGATACACTGACTCATATGCAAGCTCTGTCATTATGTAATGACATTTAAATAAAATATTAGTTCACAAACCTTTCTGTCAAACATGGCACATTCTAGTCTTTCACAAAATATGGAAATGATGCTTTGCACATCTCAAGTTTAGCTGTAATAGCACCAAAGTAAAGCTGTCTGATACAAAGCTTTATGCAGCAAATTCATAAATGCTTTTATAATGTTAAAAAAATCTTGCCCTAGGTGTCTGTAAAAAATGACAGTACTGGATAAGACACATAGAATATTAAAATTTATCATTAGTTCAATTACACTAAGGTCCTTAACGATCTTCAAAATAAACACAGACTAAACAAGAAAGCATATTTTAAGGCCTTCTACCATAACAGATATTAAGTATTTCTAATTTCTTAATTTCTATTACTTTGAAGGTGATATTCTGACCTTTTAAATTTTCCTCTGAAGCTGATCTGGTATTAGCCATCTTCTTCAACCTCTTCTGTGAAACCTTTGTACAGCAATACTGGATGCATTAGTTTCCATAGTATTACTTGTCAGACACTAGTTAGTGTGAGTCTAATGTCTTGAATCTAAATTAGTGTCTTCTTCATGACTCAGTCTTGAATAACTGCAATATCCAGTTGTGAAATAGTTTTACTGCGGTTCCATACGCAAAAATGCCAATGACCTGGTCTGAGTAGATACAACAAAAGGAGAGGCTGAGAGCCTGACTTCACACCTTGTGAAAGAGGTGAAATAAGCAAGAGGATTTCAAATGGAGAAGATTTAGAATTGAACAGAAACATCTAATGAAGACAAAAATCTTATCTCAGGTGCATGCAAAAGGGAAATGTTAATAGAACCACCCAGAGCGGCAGGTTGCAGCTGACCACTGACCATCATCAGAAGCAGACGTCATATGGAGAGGACATGATGCACAGCCATCCTACAATAACTGTTTAGTCTACAGTTAAACAAGTGTGTGTGTCACATCCCATAGATGAGATACTGTACTGGTATAATGAGAAACACTCCATATCTTTCAGCACTCTAAGGCTGTCTACCTAACTGCACAACACTTGTATTTATTTCTGCTTAAGCTACAGCAATGCAACTCAAAAAGCATTTCTCATAAAGTAAATCTAAATCAATTTAGGAAAAGAAAGCAACCTGTAAGACATGATGAAAATAAAACTATGCCAAAAAGAGTTCAACAATATCAACTTAGATGGTATTCAACTCACAAGGAGACATACACGTTTATGTTTACATGTGGGCAAGCTGAGTGCCATTAAAACTAATAGGAATCTGGTTGGAAACAATCATTGGACTTCAAAGATTGATTATATCATGCTAAAATATAAACCTAGAGTTTTATTTGGTTGTCCACAGAGATGGCATTCCAAAAAGTCTACGATGTGACTCCTTGTCACCACCTGCTATCCCTGGAGGGCATATACTTTGCATACATCCTTTTACACCCCTGTGGGGATTTCTTAGACACTACTACATCACAAACAACAATAGATTCCTATATGTGTACAATTCAGTTGTGTTGAGTGGCTGGACAGTGAAAAAGTAATATAGTATAACTACTGTAATTGGAATTTAGATAAGTGACACATCCTGACTACTCCTAGATATCTGATTTGAGTCTTAACTTGGAGCTGAATCTTACACTAAATATTTTCAGTATTAGATAAATCTGATAAAATTTGGATTTACTCTACCTTAAGATTTATTATGCACATTAAGATGGTTTTATTTATCTCTTCCCTTACCCCAAACTCCATTTTTCACTCGTAACACCTAAAAAAGCATCAGAGAAATATTAAGAACTTTCCTCAAATAAAGCAGCATTTACTAAAATAGAAAGGTGGAGAAAAGAATCTTTTGTCTCTCCAGTTCACTGACATATTTGCTCTCCCCCCTAGCTGAAAAGGAAAGTCTGCTAGCTTTTTCTGCCCCCTGTGCTTGGTGAAGACCATGCATCCTCAGTCAATAACCACCCATCATTTTTTCTTGATGACAGCTGTGATTGGAAATACACAAAGATCAAAAAAGCAATTTTTTGAATTTTCATTTCTTCAATCTCTTCTCCTTGTGCAGGACACATGAGGTGATATGACTTTTGAGCTTAAACCAGGTGTGGTCCTTCCACACTCAGGAATGCTCTATACATTTTGATAGCAGTCTTTTTATCACTTATTTATTAACTTGGTTTATCCTACAGTTAAACAGCGATACAGGCACATCTTGTGCTAATTAATTGGGTATCTTGTGAAAGCTACAATATCATTTTACTTGGCATATTCTGGTGAAAAGTTTGAGAACAAAATAAGTCACAGAATGAAACAAAGCTGTGCAGTGAATTCCCTCAAATCTTCCTTGACATAAAGCACAAAATATAAACTGAGCTTTCAAATAAAGTTTACAAATATCTTATGCAAAATAATGTTTGTCTAATGTATACTGTGTTGAAAAATATAAACTAGGCAAGTATAATACAGTCCAAAGTGCCTATTGATAAATATACAATGAAAAGTCACTTCAAGTTCAGCTTATTACTCTCCCTTTCTAAACTGTAGGAAAAGTAGTACAAATATGCTGGAACAGACTGCACAGAGAGGTGGTGGAGTCTCTTCCAGAGACTTTCCAAACCTGCTCTGGCAGGGGGGTTGGACTCTATTCTATCCCTTCAGTCTTAGCCACACATGGGAATTTTGTTCCAGGGTATCTAGACAATTCAAATGCCCAGCAAATGTGTACTATAAAGATAAAATCAGGCTATATACTGTGAAATATAATTTTTTTCCTGATCACTTTTGCTATTGCAAGACTTAATAGTAACAACACTTAATATTTCTAAGAATGCCCTGTACTGCAGCATTATTTTTCTACTTTTATATGTGTGAGAAAAAAAGGTAATAATTACACCTAAGTAAAAGTGATTTGCTAGATAATTCTTGGAATGCAAAACGGGGTTAGAGGTCTCATGTTCTCAGTTCACCCAGGCAGAGGCATGTTCTGTGTATGGAATATGTAACACATAGAGAAAGGTCTGAGCTAATAATGCTAATAACACTGACAGTCCTATGAAAGCTTAGATTTGGTAAAAGTCTTCTTACTTCTACCATTATGGAGAAAATAAAAGAGCAAGACTCTTTAACAAGGTTTTCCCTCATAAATATAGTATCAGGAATTCCTCTTGCACTTTAAGGAACAATTTTGCCTTTGGTTAGAAAAACTATTCCCTTACCCCATTGCCAAAAGGAATCACGAGCTCATACAATGAAGACAGATATAAATACTTGCCTCCACCTGCTGCTGAGAGACTCACTTCAAAGTCCCAGCACTGAAAATACATTTCTTCTGACCTGATACTGGTTCGGATGTCTGTTCTGGGACATATTTCTCAAAAAAACAGTCTGGGGAGACCCAAGAGCTATGGAACATTCTGGAGTTGTTAAACTGTTTTGAGAGACAGAAAAACAAGTGCTGTCAATGCCCTACCTCCAAGGACCTTAGGTGACATTAATCATGTTCTGTTGTCCAGTTTCTGGAGTTGTAATCAGTTACAGGCCCAGTTCAGGCTCTGCTCTGACTGCTGATCCGTCTTTGAGCTTTATTTCGCATTCAGGGTATTAATTTTAGGAATACCTAAGGGAAACCTTTTGTTTCTTTGAGATGAAATTAAAATAAAGTATGAAAAACTTCTGCAAATTATCTGTACTTTACTGTATGTACAAATACTGAAATCAGTTGCAGACAGAAAAGTATCTCACATCCAAAGAACGTTGGAAAAAAAATATTTTTAACTCCAATATATCTTTAAAATTGCAAACCATTCTAAATTTTTGTTATTATTTTGTGAATTAAACTAGTATAAATAAATGGGATTTTTTTTTGTTTGTTTACTTTTTGCAAAACATCATACAATTTAGTAAGGCTAGAACTCAAAAACAAAGGAGGAAAATCAGAGTCCTAGCTGTGAAAATAAAACAAAAAGAACTCATAAAGTACAGTGACTATAATTCTCACAGAATTTATCTGGAGAAAGCTTCACTGAATAAAAGCATAAAATATGAAAGTCCAGGCTACATATTTTGTCTCCTTCACTACCAATAAAGGGATAATTTTCTTCTTAACAGTGGGACAATATACATACAAGTTGAATTCAAGTCACCTGTATGTCAACTTATTATTAATAATAAGTCTTGACTATAACCATAAACATTTCTTTTTATATATTACATAGGTTAAAAGTGAAAATTTCCATTTGCATGGAATTTCATTCTAGATACATCTGAGAGTCTGTTTCTGTTCAGGTACTAATTAAGACAAGAAAATTTCCACAACCTGCTGTATGTGATTAAGACAACTATAAAGGTATATTCTGCCTTTCAAAAGTTCAGGGATATATAAGAAATTATGAGTGCTCTTTATAGTATTCTGCTTCTGGTTTTGCTATTTTTGTCAGTTTTGGTTTTGTCTGTTTTGGTTTTTTTTTTTTCTCCCATAACTGATTTAACAGTGCTTTAAACATTCTACTTTATTTGTTTTACATCCTGTTCTCTCAAGCAATGGCCAATGGTGGCTACTTCAAAGGAAGATGTAAATGTTTTGTTATTCAATTAGTTGTGCATGAGAGGGTATTTTTTCCTCTTTTCAGGAGATGATCACATTAGGCACTGAAGTATAAAATGTGATTGTTCTTGTACTTATATATTAGAATAACTGCCAAGGTTATTTCTATTTTTGTGTCTGGAAATTTTTATGCATCTAATTATATCTGCAAAAGAGTGATTATCTCCTTTGGTCTTTAGAGCACACTTTAAAGTTTTGGGTAATATTCCAAATTAAAATATTCTAGAATATCTAATTTCCTTACTATTGTCTTCCTTTGCCTTTATCTATTTTAATTTTAGCTATGTTGATGAATTCTAGAATTTTTCTTCTTTTTTCTTTTTAATTAGACATTCATGCTAAAATTATTCAAAAAACAGGGAAATAACCACCAACCTAAGCAAAGAAAAGAAACAAAAACCCATCCAATGAACAAAAGAAAATTGTAGCAAGGCTGTATTATTTAATGTTTACTCAGAAAACACCACAGAAGTCCTTAAGTAATAAGTTAAGAAACTGCTAATGATTAGAAGTTATTCAAAGTGATATGACCTAGGCATAACTATGAATAATAGGAAAAGTATTTTCTGAAAATGAAATTGCTTAAAGGGACAGTACCCAGTGCTAGTTTTACAGTGGGCAGCCTCCCTGACATCAGCTGCCATTACAGTGCATTGGACTTTCTTATAATCCCTGTAACAAATTTGCCAGCTCTAAGCAGGTATGTCAGGTATCTTATACAACTAAATGGAGCAAGCATAATAAGATAAGCAAATTAATTGCATCATGAGTGACTGGCAATGAAATGCAATGTTAATTGAGTTTGATTTATACATAACAATGCAATCTTCACATATGGGTGATGAATTCCAGTCACTATCACTACTAAAGATAGCTTCAGGAACACATCATCCCAGTACTCAAAAATGGAAAAGCAAATAAGATTTTAGGATTTATCAGGATGCAGAGCAAAGAGAACAATAGTAGTTTTGCTACAGTATTATTCCACTGTTCACTCCTTTCCTAAATACACAGATCTGGTTTTATAATCTCAAAAGATTATAGTGTATTTTTCTTTAAAAGGCAGAGAAAGGAAAACATACAAAACAGTTTCTGTGTAAGAAATAAGTTGGAACTCCTTGAGTGTAATGTTACTTAAGGATGATTGAATAAAGGTGAATATGGAGTAGGAGGGGTTGTCTGTTGTTCACCACCATTTTCAGTAAAAGATATTATCAAATAAGAGACAGGGTGAAAAGAGTCACTTTCTCAGCAGCTTGCAGACCTGTACATCTTGCTGCCCAAAATTAAGAGGGGGCTAAACTTCTGAATGTGTTCCCAGGAAACTGGACTCTATACAGAAGGCAAATACATTAAGTTTTACTACATATGCAAAACTGCATTCAGTTCATAAGGTCTTCTAAGAAAGAATTATTAGGAACATTAGGAGGAAGCATAAATGCCTGCTCTTTTTTTGGTTCTTTCTCAGAATCTATCTCATTGACAGAGATGCAGATGGGATACCAAATGAAATGGATCTTGATGCGATGTCCTGCAAATATTCCTGTGTTCTTAAAGACACATCTGACACTTCAGTGACTATCTTTTAATTTGTTAAAAATAACAACTGTCTTATCTACAAAACTGAAGCCAACAGTCACCAGTTCTCTTGTCTCTGTCAATAACTTTTCTATTGTAGCCTGCTAATCTGTCAATTTTTACATTCCCAGGTAAGTGGCAGGGACACGTGTACAGAAACTCTGAAGGAAGGATCTGCCTTTTTTATAGCCAGTGACAACACTTTGGGAGGTAAAGAAGGGAAAGAACAGAGAGGGCAAGCAAATTTGGAGATCATGAAACTTCTTGTGAAAGCCATCTCTTCTGTAAGAAAGTGTAAGTTTAAAATACAACTCATACCAATAGTCTCACATTTTCTGGGCAGAGTCAGACAGTATCTTAGTCTGCAAGCATTCTTGAGGGAGTCATATAACTGCCTTTGAAAATATCATTGCTGCATGATGAACAAGAACGTGTGAACACTTCCTGGAAAGGCCATGCCTTTGAAAAGTATTAACTCCCCTTCTATTGGGAAGATCATATAGAAAATAGCTGTCACTGCATCTTTGAAGTATAATGGAGAGAAAGAGTGGTTGAGTGTGGGGGAAAATATGCTACCTGACCTATGCAATCTTGCCAGCTTGCCAGGTCCAGCGGAAGGTCTATGTTATTTCAGACAAAACTTTGGTGGATTGGCCCTGGCTTGACACCAGTTGCCCACCAAAACTGCTCTATCACTCTCATCCTCAGCTGAAGAAAGGAGATAAAATATAAAGAAAGGCTCCTGGTTGAGATAAAGACAGGGAGACAAGATGCAGTATCAGATGATTTTTTTTAAAGCCATTTGTTCAGTTTGCAGAATACAAATTGTAGATTGGTATGTTGTAAAAATTACAAAGTAAGCTCTTCAATTTGTGAGGGGAAAAAAAAATTGAAAAAAACCCCCCCAACTTCATTTGGGGTCAAGAGAAGGAGAGGAGAACATCATGACAGTTATGATTCACTTTGTCATTTTGAGTACCTAAAATGAAGGAAACATTCCTTGCAAGTCCTGAGTAAAGGAAACATATGTCCTTAATAGAGGACCTTATTAACCATCTAGAAAAATATCCATCTGTATCAATTCTGCATTATCATATTATGAGAATAGACCTCAAAATCTATGAAGCTCTCATAGAGAAAATATTTCAATTTTCTTAACAAATATTCTCTCTAGCTGGAGACAAGAAAGGAGATCTTTGTTGCATGATGTTCTTCATCCTCAAAAACTTTAAAAAATTTGACTGATGAATTTAAATATTTCATTTTTTGGTTAAACTCTCCTTTTCTCTGCATATGAGCAGATAAATCCAGAAGTCCAAATTTTTGCAGCTGATCATCACACTCATTCTAGTTATTCTAGTTACATCACAGACCACTCTTCACAGTCTTCAGCATGCTTTTTGCCACTGTTCAGAAAATTTCTGTAGGCAGGAGTAAATCTCATGTTTCTAAGCCTACATTCAAGCAATGATCCAAAGAGATACCACCGCTAAATAGCAGCAATAAGCTGGAACCCTCCGTGGCTAATGTAAATTCTTATTCAGGACACGTGAAAGTTGTTGAAAGAGAAAAGATAGCTCACTCTATGGATTAATTTAGACCATTATCTCAAAGTGTTGTGACTCTTCAAAGTTCATAAAGTACTTCTTAGATCAGCTACACGAAAAATAGAAAATCAGTCTCTGGTGGCTTTTTCCTGAGATTTTAGTACATTTTTTACTATATATCATGAAAGCATTTTGGAACATCCTTTACTATCGAAACCAAAGCTTTTAAAGTTTGTAACCTTGCCACAGGGACTTGCATCTACCATTAAGAAGATAGCATCTGAAAACATGAAGAACAGAGAATGAGAAATCTCAGCTAGTGTTCCTCTTGGAGTAAAATTCATATAAAGCTGAACTTTAAAATACTAATCTCATTTGCAATAAATATCCATTACTGTTTTGACCGAAGCAGGAAGCCAATACTATTTGCTATAACTGGCAACTTAACAGAGATATATCTGGAAAATATTGTCCATATCTTTCCTGCTTATCTTGTGTACTTGGGTTTGATGTAGCCTCATCAGTGTTACTTCCAGTGCCTGAGCAGTGCTTAATGATATCCTAAAGGGGAAGGCTACTTATTAGCAGTAGTAACAAAGCAAAACAGCTCACATAAATTAATGACCCATTCTCCTAATAGTCCTTAATACTGGGAGATATTGTTTTATTGATCAGAAAGACACAGAAATGAGATAAAATTACTTGCTGCAGCCATGCAGGAAATTTATAGTATGGTCAGGAACAAAGTACATCTCCTAAAGTCTACATTGGGGGGTTATGTTTCAGTTGTTCTGGTGATAAATGTGGAAGGAAGAAAGAGATTTGCCCTGTTGTTCTGTCAAAAGGAGTCCCCCCTTCATCACTTGTGTCCAAGAAAATATTAGTAATAAACAACATCAGTGCTTTCCAGGAGCAGCTCTTACCTTTGGATCCATCCCCAATGGAACTTTTATAATTTTTGTAGGTTTTTTTCCGGAATCTTATTTCCCTTGTGCAGTAAGGATGGTGCAAATAGTTGCACCAATGCTGGCACAGCACCACAAAGGAATAAGATGGATATGGAGCCTTAATAATACCAGTAGGAATTCCCACTAACCTAAACGCATTAAATCCCTCTGGCTTTATTGCTATTTATCCATATTGTCTCTCTCCTATTCTTAGTTCTTCATTTTACAATAACTATATTTTACAATTACTTTATTTTACAATTATTGATAAATAAATCTCACTGAATTAAGCAGGATATTGTCTAAGTATACATGGCTGGAAATAGGTCTTGAAGATTCACAAGTGTTGACTCAGTACCCAAACAAATATATCATAAAGTAATCTTAGAATTTTAAAGAGCTACTTAAAAGCATGTTAAATTCAGCATGTCTAGCAAGATATGTAATCTGTTGCTCTCTTCACAGAAAGAAAAAGAAAATAAAGCAACGCTGCTATTCATTTTTTTTCTAGAGTTATAGAGACTGCAGGAACATACCTGTTGGAGGCTGCATTGTGGGTTGTTCTGGTAAAAACTCCTGGGATGGCAAGCAGTCCCTGGAAAATGTGAGGTCATCAAGTGCTATGCCATCTTTGGGACCTTTTCCAGCTATCCCTTCAAAGACAACTTGGAAATCTTCATTTCCAGCCAGAATCAGTGACTTCCGCTTCCAGAAATTTCCCTGGTTTCCAGTAAGATTAAGGAGAATGTTTTCATGTTTCGTTGTCGTCCTCTGGTAGACAACCAGTGATCCAATATGATCTCCATACATATGGTAATAGAAAAGTATCTGTAAGCAAGAACAATAGCATCACATATTCAGACACATTCTGCTGTTGATACCCTATGTATCAAATTGAGCATCACTGGTAGCATTCAGAACAGCCCTTAATTTTACTGATTTAAACCCAATATAATTAAAATGCATACTAGAAGACTTACTAGTGAAAATTTTTCACCTATTACATAAACCAAACTTTGACATCAACATTACAATATTGTGACAGGTGATCTTGCATCTGAATAACTCTTGCATGTAAGTGTAAAAGAATGAAAATATTTGATAAGAAAACAGAGGAATGAAGCAGAGCCATTTATAAGATGGAAAGTAACTTCAACTTACTGAACACTCTTCTGGTTATAAATATGTTTGTAATAGAGAGTGTGTGCAATGAGTAAATCTCATCTTATATTGAAGCAAAACTTAGATATGGACTGCAGAAATTGAACAAAATAATAGCTAAAATAAATCATAAGAGGTCCTTAGATTAGAAAGAAGTTATTTATAATTTTAATTGAAAATAGGGGAAAAAAATTATGAAGTACAAAAGTAAGATCAAGTACATAAAGAACATAAAGAAAATCACTGTGAAGAATCATCACCATTAACTGTTATGTCAGTTTTCGGTTCAAGAACAACAAAAGAATACTTGTACTCAATCAGATTAATACTCAATCCAGATCAATATGTTGTTACTGACAAAGACCCGAATATATATCCAAGAATGACGTAGAACCCGAATGAAAGCAATTCATGCTGCAATATATGAGAAGATGTATATAGCTCAAGTTACTTCCTAGTCTAATGAATATCACAAGCCTTAAAGAATGAAAAATCAATCTTATTAATTATAGCTATAAAAATGTAACAGTGAATATTATGATATCCATTTAAATGTAAAGTCACATCCCTTTGTGTTACCTGGTGCTATAGGATTTCAAAAACTTTTGCAGTCTATTGCATCGCATAAATACACTATTTTTTAAAATGAAAACCCACATTTCTATTTAATGGATTTTCTCTAATTACTGATTAGTGAAACCACCAAGGATCTTGTGTTATACTTTTGAAATTTTTATTGTGTTCACTTTCAGAATGTCTTCTGTGCAATGAAGTAGTCAAATATATATTTTTTAAGTCAGTTTTCTTGTATGGAAATATTTCTATTCCACTGACCATTTCCTGTCCTGCAACTACTCTGTTTCTCTTAAAATCCTTCGTGAAATGAGGTATGTCATTCAATATATTTATATATCTATATATAATTATTTAAACATTTTTTGGATTAATCTCCATTTCTTTTTATTACAGCTGAATTTTGTTTGATTTTCTGACTGTCATTAAATTCTGAGCAGATATTTTCATAGAGCTGCCTCCAGCAGCCCTCCTGATTGGCTACAATTGTTTTCTAAATTACCAGACTGTATTGTATATGTTTGCCTTACTTTTGTGATCATTGCATACCTGATCCTCCCCATGCCCAGCTGCCAACATTACATTATGGAGGTCACATTTCTTTGCAATAGCCTTAATTACATGGAATAATTTCATATGTTGGATTCAACAAACAGGTTTTATACTCTATTGACATTATTTCTAGACATATCATATAGTAATAATGTCACCTTGAGAACAGCTAAGCACAAATTTTTTAAGCATGTATTCAAGACCTTCCAGGGCTGGAGTCCCCATTACTCAGGCTTTAAGTTTAATGCATGTGGAATATTCATTGCTGTACTTATTTTGCTTTGCATCAGAATATAGACTAGCTTTCCAGTCCTTTTTCAGCAAGGTTCTCTAGATATGGTCTCTTGGTTTGAGTGATAACAGAACTAATTCTGTTCAGTGATTTTACTTTTCAGTTCAGTACTTCTAACTAACAGAACTTTCTGAAGTTAGCAG
>JANIJG010016045.1:0-12574 GCA_024611175.1 Megaceryle torquata
GGGGGCTGCCGGCTGCTCCCAGCGCCCGGCGGCTCCGCAGGAAGCGGCGCAGGCCCGGCCCCGGCGGAGGAGGGGCCGCGTCGCCCCCGCCCCGCCACCGGCACCGGCACCGCCCCGCATCCGCACCCGCACCGCGCCGGCACCGCACCCGCCCGGCACCCGCAACCCCCCCGCTCCCGGAACAACGCCCGCATCCGCACCCGCCCCCGGCACAGACTGGTCCTGGTCCCGGTGCCCTGGACAGCCCCCGGTCTCGGTGCGAGTCCCGGTCCTGTGCAATACAGGACCTGTATTGGTCCTGCTCCTGGACATGCCTTGGTGCTGACCCCAGCACCAGTCCTCGATGCCGTCCTGGTCCTGGACACCTCCCCACTTCTCTGGGCACCCCAGCACCGGCTCAGCACTCATCCTGGAGTGTTTCTGTTCCTGGGCATCCCCTGGTCCTGACCGCAGTCCCAGTTCTTGGTGCCCTCCCAGTCCCATTCTCAGTGCAGAGCATTGTCCTGGTCCCGGTCCCAGCCTTGGGACCATTCATTCCCCCCACTCTGGGCACCCCTGTAATTCTGGTTCTGGCCCTGGCCCTGGCCCTGGTTCTGGTCCCAGTCTCAGCCCTGGGCACCTCCCTCTTGGCCCAATCTTGCTCTGGGCGCTCCAGCACCAACTCTGTGCATTTGTCTTGGATCCAGACCCAGTTCTGGAGACCTCCCAGTCCTGTTCCCAGTGACAGCTCTGGCACTGTGCATCCCACTCCTGTGCACATCCATCACTGCCCCCCCAGCATCATCCCAGGTGTCTTGGGGTGCAGTGCAGGCAGACAGGGTCAGGTCTGGGGGACCAGGACACTGAGGTTCCCTGCCCAACTTAGCAGCACAGGCAGGACACTGCACCAGGGAGCATGTGGAGGGGGCCACAGCATCACCAGCATAGGGGACTTTGGGTTGGTGGGGGGACTGGGGACCATTTGTGGTCTGTTCCCCACTCTAGGATCCTATGAGCCCAGTGTGCAGTGGGGACACCCTGGTATCACTATGGGGGCTCCTCAGGCCTGTGTGGAGGTCAGACCCCTGCAGCGTGGCCACCCCAGGTTGTATCCTGGCTCCCACCACCATGGGCCAGGCTGTACAGCCCATGCCATGAGTGACCTCACTGCTGTTTGCAGAGGAGATGGCTCATGATGTCATGGGGCAGCAGGGCTATTGGAGAGGTGGGGGATGCTGTGTCCGGACTGGGGCGGGGGGGATGCACAGCCTTTGTCATTGATGAACGAGGAATACTAACTAATACGGGGGGTTCACCTCCTGGCAGGGTGGGGGGCAGCGGGGTGAAGGCCAGGAGGGTGGCGCCGGTGGGAGGTCAGGGCAGCTGACAGAGGCCCAACCTCGCATTGTTCTCGGGCAGCAGCCGGAAAACGCGACTCCCGCCCCGGAGAAACGCAGGCGGAAAAGGAAACGGGGCTGGGGGCCTGCGCCTGCCGCTGCTTGGGGTGGGTGTGGGGGCTTGGAGGACCCTGCAAGGTCCCAAACAGCCCCTGCTTTCGCCCCTGCCCCACCATGTGCCTGGGCCCACTGGCCCATGGAGGGAGCGGGGGTCAGACAAGAGGAGGGAAATCAACCTGGGGGGTGGAGGTTTTGGGGGGGTGAGCTGAGTGACAGGGGAAAGCCCCTTTGCAACCACCTCCGGAAGGGCCGGGGGACATGGTGATGGGCTGAGCAGTGCGGGAAGGGGAAGGCGAGGGGCGAGGAGGATGAGGAGGAAGGGGGCGATGCCGGGCAGGGCGACTACAAGTCCCATGAGGCCGGGCGGTGCGGGGGGAGGTGGGGGCTCGAGGGAAGCACCGTGCGGGAGGTGCCGTTGCCGCCCCACCCCGCGTCTCCCCCCCACTCCCCGCCCGGCTCCGCTCCGCCCCGCGCCGCGCCCGCCGCGCCGCTCCGCTCCAGCATGCACGGAGGATGCTCGCGTCTTGCTCAGGCAGGAAGGGGCCGGAGGGCAGGTACCCGCTGCACTACCTCGTCTGGCACAACCGAGCTCGTGACCTGGACCGAGAGCTCAGCGCCAAGCAGGTGGGGTGGCAGGGAAGGCGGGGGGGCACCCCTCCGGGCACGGCCCGGTTCGGCTCGGGCTGATGCAATGCTGCCGGGCTGCTGCTCGGGGCTGGAATGAGGATGGAGATGAGGATGATGATGAGGAGGGGGGTGAAGGTGGGGATGGGATCCCTCCCGCCGTTGTCAGGGCTCTGTCCCCCTGCACACCGGGACTGCACCAGGTGCCCCCAGGGCTGGCACGGAGCGGTGGGTGCCACCTGCGGTCCCCTGCATCCCACCGGAGAACGCAGCCCCCAGCATCCCTCCCCACGTGCCCCCGGCTCCCTGATAGGCCTCCGCGGGCCCCCGGCACCCCGATCCCCACCCTGCTTCTCGGGGTGATTCCAACCTCACTGGGTGTGCAGCGCCCAGCTCCCCACCCTCAGGCTGAGCCCCTCTCGAGGGGGGGGACACGACACAGACACGGGGCCTTGATGCTTCTGAGCACAGCCCCTCAGTCCCAAGAGGCCAGGCAGGTCGTTCTCAGGGTGGGGGAAACCCCTGTGTCCCCGAGCCTGGGAACGTCCCCAGCCGGCCGGGGATCGAGCGGGGCCGCGGGCTCGACCCAGTCGGGTTCCCAGCCTCCCTCTCCCCCGTGGCGTTGCCATTCAGGTAATTAAAACCCAACCCCGAAGACGCAGGAAACCGCAGGCGCTGGAGGAAGGCCGGTGGCGAGGCTATGCTGAGCATCCCTGCTCCCTCGGCCCAGCTCCCGGCACACCAAGGTGCTGAGGGCCGCGCCGGATGGACCCCGCCGATGCACGGAACGGGGGGCTGCCGCGCCGCGATGCTCTTGCCGGGATGCAGGCGATGGCTCTCGCCACACCCGCCTCCATTGTGGGGCCAGACGGGGGGCTGTGCCAGCATCTCCTCGGCCCCCCACCCCATCGCCAGCCGGTTTATTTCCGTGGTAATTTGGGGTCATTTTTTCCCAGGAGCCCAGCGCGGCAGAGATCAAAGCTGGGTGCAGGCAGCGGCAGCTCGGTGGGTGAGGGGAGATGCAGGGGTTGCCAGGGGGCCTCTGGCCCTGCTCGCCTGCAGAGAGGATTTCTAACCAACCCCACCAAAGCCCGACCTGGGGAGGGGCTCTGCCATGACCCCCACTGGGCCTCCACTGCCCCTGCTGCCATTTACAGGGCCAGAGTAAAGCTGGCCCTGTGTGCACCCCTGGGGTGTGCAGGACAGCCCATTGGTGCTGCAGACCAGACCCCAGGGCAGGTGGGAGTCTGGAGGAAGAAGGTGGGGGCCAGCCCAGGCTGAGCCCCCTGCCTCTGTGCCTCTGTCCAGGACATGCAGGGACATTGCTCATTCCTTTTCCCTGCCAGAGCATCCCATGGGTAAGCAGGTCAGGGCTGGTGCTGCATGATGCTGGGGGCTGGGTGTCCCTGGCCCAGGGGCTCTGGCCTCACACAGGTCCCTGGGGTGGTGGGAGGGCAGTGGCTTACACATGAAGGCGTTTAAGGTTGGGAGGTGTTGGGGAAACTGGAAGTGTTGTTCATCTCTCTGTCCCCTTAAGGGTCCTGTGTAGGTCACCTCTGAATTGTCACCATGAGCTCCAGTCCATGCTTGCCTCCACCTGGGGAGTGAGGGTCCCAAGGCAGGGACAGCATGAAGCCATAGCAGGCAGTGACACCAAGCCTGTTGTGCCAGGATACCCCCCAATGCAGCCTGCCCTGTCACACATGGCAGGGACGTGGGGCTGCACATGGACAGCAGTGCCCAGCACCACCTCCCTGTGCTGACCTTGTTCTCTGCTGCCACCCAGGAGTAGGTGCTGAGGTCCCCCACCCTGGAGACAACCCCAGCAGAGATGTGCTGTGCCATGTGCCCAGCTGGCACAGGAGGAGTGGCCGAGCTGCAGTCCTGCGCCGCTGCCACCCCAAAGCCATCCCTGCCCCATCCCCATTCCCAGTAGGTGTCATGGTCCCAGGATGAGCAGTGCTTGGAGGTCTGTGACAAGGCCCCCGAACTGGAGCCATCCCAGTGCTAGGGCCTGGGACTGAGCTTTTGCTGATGAAATCTGGGTCACACTGTGTCCCCTGGTATTGGCTCCGGCACTGTGTCCCCAGAGCAGGGACCCTTGTCCTGCCTGCTGCTGGGGCAGGGCTGCGGCTGGGGAGCCCCACTGAGCCTGCAGCACCCGTCCCGCAGCTGGGGGGCGATTGCTTTAATTAGAGTCATTTCATTAGCGCAATTAAGAAGCAGCAGTCGCCTGGAGAGCATTAGAGCAGTACATTAGCTCCTGGGAAACTGGGGGGGGGTTCTGTTTTGATCTGTCAGTTTTGGCAGTCTGGGGGGGTCCCCCTGCCTGAAGAACCGCTGGGGATGAGGGGCATGGGGATGCCCACAGCCCGGGCAGGGATGGGGATATCCCTTGGCCAGAGGGACTGCAGGACATGCCCAAGACTGGGGCAGGGACTTGCTGTGGGTGAGAGCCTGGGCACTGGAGAACCCACACCCCACACCTGCCCAGCCCCACACACTGCCAAGGTGCCTGGTCCCAGCTGGCACCTTTGGGTTCTGCATCCCAGGTTTGTCTTCCCCAGGGCAGCCTCCTCAGCATCCATGCCTTGATTTGAGGTTCATCTCCTCTGCCTCTTGCCCTGGCAGCATCCAACTGCCCCTCTTTGGGCATAAGGCTTCTGCCCCGACTGGGTGCTGCTGGGGGTAGAGGCTCCTCCCCACCCTCCACCATTCCATCAGGCTCCAAGCCATGTCCCTAGTCCTGGCCATGGGTGTGGTGCTGCACCCTATATGGGGAGCAGTGCCTGTGGGTGCTCGGGGTGCCCACCACCGCTGCCAGCGGGCGAGGGATTCCTCGGGGCTGGCTGGGTGCCAGGCTCCAGGCTTGGCACAAACAATCACAGCCCCAGCGTGCGACTCCCCAGGGCCTGGGGATCCTCCAAGCAGCCGCTCCGCTCACGCAGCCACCCACACCCCCGGCTCAGGCAGGGGAACACGTGCGCCCGCCGCAGCCCACGTCGCCCGCCGAGCTCTGGGCCCTGGCAGAGGGGGGGGCTGCCGGCAGCTGCTGCCTGGCAACTGGGCAGCAGCCCCCCCTTCCCCCCCTCCACCTCCAAATACCAGAAGTGGGTTTTTTTCCCAAGCTTGCAGCTGCGACAAGCTGTGCAGAGCTCCATGGTGCATCTGTGCCCCCCACTGCTGTACTGTGCCCTGCTCCATGCCCATGTGGTGGGTGCAGCATAGCCTGACCATGCCAAGTCATACTGGGTGCTAGCAGCCACCATCACACTCTTTCCACCCTCCCTATGTGTCTGGAAGTGGTTATGGGGAGCAGAGCTCTTTGGGGTGCATCTCTTGGGTTAGCTCAGGGATGGGGATGCTCTCTGAGATACCGTCAATATTTGAGGTTAGGGCTGCTTTCCTTGGTCGGGAACTCCACATCTGTTGGAGGGCATTGAGGGACAAGGTCCAGCCACCCCAGTGAACCCTGAGACCCGCTTCATCCTGGCAGGCCGACATTGAGCAACTGGACCCCCGAGGACGCACTCCCCTGCATTTGGCCACCACGCTGGGCCACCTTGAGTGTGCCAGGGTGCTGCTGAAGCATGGTGCCGATGTGGGCAAGGAGAACCGCAGCGGCTGGACAGGTGAGCAAGGGGGGGGCTACGTGGGCATGGACACAAACATGGGCACAGGCGTGGGCATGGGCATGCTCAGCCTGGTTCTGCAACTCCTGAAGGGACAGCTCACATGGTAGTGCATGCTCATGGCTCCTGTGCAGTGGCCAGCTCTGCTGTGCTATGCCATGCCACCCCACCCCGTGCCATGCCATGCTCCTGGTCACTGTCCCTCTCTGCCCTGCAGTCCTGCAGGAGGCCGTGAGCACCAGAGACCTGGAGCTGGTGCAGCTGGTCTTGCGCTACCGTGACTACCAGCGAGCCATCAAGCGCCTGGCTGGGATCCCCATCCTGCTGGAGAAGCTGCGCAAGGTACCTCCCTTCAGTGGGGGCCACTGGGCTGGGGTGGGGATGATGCTGGCCATGGGCTTCTCCAGACCCCAGTGTGCTCTCTGCAGGCCCAGGACTTCTATGTGGAGATGAAGTGGGAGTTCACCAGCTGGGGTAAGCTCAGGGCAGAGTGTGGCTGGGGGTGCAGCAGGAGTTTCCCAGCAAAAGTCCCACAGCATCCATCCCCAGGATGGGAGACACTTGCCTCCTTTCACCCCAAGCTTTGCAGAACCCCCTTCCCCCTAAAGTGTCAGGTTCCCCAGACATGTTTCCCACCCAGCTCAGTGCTGGTAGCCCACCCAAGGATGCAGGGTGGTCCCATCCCCAGCTGGGCTATCACCATCACTCCCCAGTGCCACTGGTGTCCAAGATCTGCCCCAGTGACACCTACAAGGTGTGGAAGAGCGGCCAGAATTTGCGGGTGGACACCACACTCCTGGGCTTCGACCATATGACCTGGCAGCGGGGCAACCGCAGCTTCGTCTTTCGGGGACAAGGTGAGCCAGCACCAGCGTCCCCCCTGCCCTCACTGGGGAGCATTGGCAGAACCCCTTGACATTGCAGCGGGGCCAGGTGACGTGGTGGGGACTGTGGTTGTTCCCATGTACCCTGACCCCACTTCCCTGCAGACACCAGTGCGGTGGTGATGGAGATCGACCATGACCGACGGGTGGTCTACTCAGAGACGCTGGCCCTGGCCAGCCATGACCAGGAGGTGCTGCTGGCTGCTGTGCAGCCCACTGAGGAGCAGGTGATGGGGCGGCTGACGGCCCCTGTCGTCACCACCCAGCTCGACACCAAGAACATTGCCTTTGAGAGGTGGGCTGGGGGTGGCACTGAGCCCCCCAGCTGGGGCTGTGCAGCCCCACAGGGTGCTCACACCCTGGGCTGTCCAAGAGAGTCCATCCATCGCTCACAGTGCCTTGTGTCACCCCAGGAACAAGTCTGGGATCCTGGGCTGGAGGAGCGAGAAGACTGAAATGGTGAACGGGTATGAGGCCAAGGTGAGGAGCAGTGGGCTGAGCTGCCTGGAGTGTACAGCTGGTTGTGGGTCAGGGGGTGTCCACCTCTGCCATTCCTCCCTCCTTGGCCAGGTCTACGGCGCGTCCAATGTGGAGCTGATCACGCGGACGCGGACTGAGCACCTCTCGGACCAGCACAAGGGCAAGAGCAAAGGTGGCACCGGTGTGGGCTGGGTGGGCAGGGTGCTGCTGCCAGCTCTGGCCCTCACCCTTCCTCTCCCGCAGGCAGTAAGACCCCCTTGCAATCCTTCCTGGGCATCGCTGAGCAGCACGTGGGGCCCAACAATGGGGTGAGTGTCCTAAGGGTCCAGGGAGGCATCCCCACAGTCAGAGCCCCACCTCACCCCCTGGGCTGTCCCGCAGACACTGATCACGCAGACGCTGAGCCATGCCAACCCCACCGCCATCACCCCCGAGGAGTACTTCAACCCCAACTTCGAGCTGGGCAACCGGGACATGGGGCGGCCCATGGAGCTCACCACCAAGACGCAGAAGTGAGGGAGGAAGGCACAGACTGGGGATCCCCCCTGTCTCACACCCCCTCCCTCATCCCCGACCACTGCAGAGCCCCCAGAGAGGGGCAGACAGGGGTCCCCAGCCTGGTGCCTGTCCTGGGCAGGTTCAAGGCAAAGCTGTGGCTGTGTGAGGACCACCCGCTGTCCCTCTGCGAGCAGGTTGCCCCCATCATCGACCTCATGGCAATAAGCAACGCACTCTTCGCCAAACTGCGGGACTTCATCACCCTGCGCCTCCCGCCCGGCTTCCCCGTCAAGATCGGTACGGGGCGGGGAGGGTCTTTGCTGCTGACGTGGGTGGCACAGCCAGCTTCCCTCCCTGCTTTTTCTTCCCCCCTTTCCCCCAGAAATCCCCATCTTCCACATCCTCAACGCCCGCATCACCTTTGGGAACCTCAATGGGTGCGACGAGCCTGTCAGCTCCCTGCGGCACAGCCCCAGCAGCGAGGCACCATCACCCAGCAGTGACTCCTCCAGCGTCAGCAGCTCCAGCTCCCTGAGTACGCGGGGTTGGGGAGGGGAGGGAACGGCTGTTGGGGTGGGACATGGTGGGGTGCCCAGCCATGCTGGCGCCTGTTTCCCTGCAGCCTCGTGCCGGGCGTGTGAGATGGACCCGGCCCTGTTCGAGGTGCCACGGGGGTACAGCGTGGTGGGCACCCACCAGGACGCCCTACGGGAGGATGAGGATGACCTGCTGCAGTTTGCCATACAGCAAAGCCTGCTGGAAGCAGGCAGCGAGTATGACCAGGTGGGCACTGCCACCCTCCTCTGCCTCCTCCTGTCCCTGTCCCACCCTGTCTGGGTGACCTCGCTGCCCACCCTCTCCTGGTTCTGCCCTGGGATGCTCACCCCACCTTTCCCCATCCCTGCATCCTGCAGTGGTGGGTCAGAGCTTATGCAGGGAGGGCCAGGTTCTGGGGTACTGGGGGGAGGTCCCCACCCATCGAGCACCCCTCTGCCACTGGCCACAGGTCACCATTTGGGAAGCGCTGACCAACAGCAAGCCAGGCACCCACCCCATGTCACATGAGGGCCGCCGAGGAGACAGGTTGGTAAGGTCCGGCCAGCCCCCCACCCCGGGGGGGGAGCGGGAATGGGTGCCAGTCCCGTGGGGACCCCTGCTGAGACCCTGACACCCCCCAGGACTCCCCAGCACACATCATCCCCCCGTCCCCCCGTCACCCCAGCCCCGGGGGGGGGCGGGGGGGGGCCCAGCGCCCTGTTCCCCAGCTACGCGGAGCAGCTGCGCTTGGCCATGGCGCTGTCGGCGCGGGAACAGGAGGAAGCCGAGCGCCGTACGCGCCAGGAGGAAGAGGAGCTGCAGAGGATCCTGCAGCTCTCCCTGACGGAGAAGTGACCCCAAGCTCCCACTGAACCCCCCACCCACCCTGACAGGTGTGGGGACGTGGCCAGTGCCGTGTATGGGGGCACGGAGTGGGAGCAGAGCCAGCCCAAGCACTGCAGGGGCAAATGGGAAAAGGGGGTGCAGGCACTGCTGGGGAAATTGTCCCCATAGCTGGGGTGGTACTGGGGCATGGGGGAGGGGGGGCACCCCACAGCAGGACAGGGTGGGGGTGGGTGACAGCCCTGCAGCTGGGTTGGCAGGGACCGGGGAGGGCAACTCAATGGACTGTACCCCACCTCTGGGACAGCCCTAACTCCCTCATGGGGTGCTGCTCAGCTCCTCACCCCAGGAACGTGGTGGGGAGCACATCCTGCCCCAACTGGGTGGGGCTGCCAGTTGTGGGGGGTCCTGGGGTGCCTCCAGAGCTGGGGGGGCTCTGTCCACCCCCCAGCCCCCCTTCCCAGGCGCTATCAAGTGCACTTACCGGGGAGCTGCTCTGCCTGCCAACGGGGAGGGGGGCTCAGCCCCATTGTACCCCACAGCCAGCACGGGGCTGCACAGCCACCTCCCCACCCCAGCGCGGGGGTCTGCTGGGGCAGCTGAGGGGGTGTCTGCAAAAGGCCGACCAGTGTCACACACACACACACCCCCCCCCTTACTCCCTGCTTGCACCCCCTGCCTCGCTCAGACGTCACCCCCTTGGCAGCGCTGCACCCCCTCGTCCCGGGCACTGACCCCGAGAGAAACCTTACGTCAAATGGTGCTAACCCCGGGCTGCTCCTCCTTTGCACACGGGGGGACAGGGGCTGCAGGGGTGGGGGGAGTGGGCGTGTGGGGGTGTGGGCCGGGCTCGCTCCCCTGGGACTTTCCGTAGCCAGTGCCCCCCACCATGCACCCCACAAGCGACATCTGGGCCAGGGCCGGGGGAGCCCGAGCAGCTCCGACCGTGGCCACCACCAATAAATGCTCTTTAATGTTTGTCTCTCCCGGCCTCTCTCTGCCCATGCTTGGGCTGTGCGGGCAGCGGGGTGCCGGCAGGGACCGCCCCCTCCCCAGCTTGGAGAACCCATGTCCCTCGTACCCTCCACGTGGCCACAGGAGGCTGAGCCCTTTATTAAAGGGGGACCCAGGAGCAAAGAGCTGGTTGGGTGCGGGGGGGAGGTGATCGGGGCTCTGGGGAGGGGGATGTAGCACCGTACCCAAGTGCATCCTGGCCGGAGGGGTGCTCGGCAGCCCCCTATCCTGAAAGGATGCTGCTGCCCAGCTTGCAGGTCCCCAGGGAGGGATGCTCAGCACCCCCAGCCTGTGGGCACTGAAGTGGGACCCCCCCTGGATGCCACAGCAGGGTGTCAATGTGCCAGGCCAGCCAGGGGGCAGATTGCGACCTATGCCGGCGGGGGGGGTCAAGGTTCGATCCCCTCCCTGCTGCTTCGGCTCCTGGGGAAAGAACACGGCTCTGGGCTCCTCCCCTCTGCAGGGACTGGGCTTTAATCCCCGGCGGGGCCGGGGCAGTCCTTGCCCTGCCCGTGGTCGTGGCCACCGCGCTAGTCCGTGCCATTGGTGAACTGGCAGAGTTTGTTCTCCAGATCGGAGATGCGCTTCTCCTGAGCTTGGACCGTCTCCTTCAGGGCACGGATCTCCTCCAGCACCTCCTCCAAGGCTGGCGGCTGTAGGGGAGGCACAGGCAGGGTCACTGGGGAGCCTCCTCCAGCCCTCAAACCCCACCCAAGCGTCGGGGGGGTGGGGAGGAACAACCATGCCACGCCACCCCCATCCCTGAGGCACTCACAGAGAAGTCGGGGTCACAGGTGGATTGCCTGCGGCGAGGACCTGGTGGGGGTTTGCTGTCCAGAATGTTCTTCTTGACCACCTTCAGCTCCCGGTTCTTGATGGGGACGTAGCCATCCCGCAGCGAGATGAGGATGGGCTCTGCATCCTTCCCCGACAGCCACTCATCTGCCTCCAGGGCTGGCTCAGGGCCTGGTGTGTCAGGGTACAGGTCATCCTGGAAGAGGTCTGACTGTGGAGGTGAGGAAGACCATGGTGAGATGGGTTGTCCCTCTCAAAAGCCCCTCCATCTCTCCTGGGACCGCTGTGGGCTCACCTTGCGTGGCACCGTCATGACGATGGGCTCACACTTGCGCTCATGCAGCTTGAAGAACCTGTGTGGGACAGAGGTGGTCAGGGTCTGGCCACCCACCCTGACTCCTCCGGCTTCCCCTAGTCCTCCCCACCAGCTCTCACCTGGCAATCTCACACTTGCTGACATCCAGGCCACGCTTGGGCATGAAGCCCATGCCCCGCTGTGGCTCCTTGCTGCTGTAGGTGTTCAGGTAGTGCACATAGGGTGCCTCATCCGTGATCTCAAAGTACCGAATGCTGCTGTCACCCTGCGGGTTTGGGGATGCGCGTCAGCCAGCTCTGGCACCCCCAGGGATGGGGTAGCATGGGGTTGGGTGCAGTTACCTTCCCGCAGAGGTAGACGATGCTGGAGTCGGCGTCGTAGAAAGGCAGCAGGACCCCATTGCTCGTGTCCATCTCCTGCAGCGCGATGGGCTCTTCAAAGTTCTTCTGTGGGGCCAGAGCAGTGTGTGTGTGTGGGGGTGAGTGGTGGCCCCAGACCCCTACTCCTGTTAGTCACACACGTTAGCCACAGCACACTGTGGAGACAGAGCTTTCCCCCTCCTCCCTGGGTACACAACCCTCTGGGCAGGCAGTTTGGCATGCCCCCCCCGAACCCCTGCCCCACTCCTGCTTACCTGCACGACTGGGTGCACCCCAGCCTGGCTTGCCCCCTCCCACCAGTGCTCCCTGCAGCCCTGGGCCCCTCCCCATGCCCAGCACAGCACGGCACACTTGGGAACTTGGCATCTTTGGAGGGGGTGGGGAGGGGATGCAGCAGGGTCCCCATCTGAGGGCTGGGGGGGAGGCAGAGGGTTGGAGGGGGCCAAGTTCCCAGGGCAGCACTCCATGCGGCCTCGTTACCGGGTCCCACAAGCCCAGCTCCCGCTGGCTCATTCTGGTAAAGCCTGTGGTAAAGATGTGTCCTTCCCGTGTGAAGATGGCCCGCACGGGCCTCAGCCCTTCGTGGGGGGCAAACCTCTCCTGGGGAGAGGGGGAGAGAGTCAGCATGGGGCATGGAATGAGGAGGTAGTGGGGGGGAGGTCCAGATCTGTCCCCCAAAACAGCTGCTGAGTCCTGCTCCGGGAGAACACATGAGGCTCCTGGGGCACACACACTGTTGGAGAGCATCCCTGGCACCCGGTGCATCCCTGGCACCCGGCGCATCCCTGGCACCCGGCGCATCCCTGGCACTCGGCGCATTGCCAGCTCGGCTGAGCTCTGCTGGTTCCCCGGGGCGGCGCTGGCCTAGCGGGAGCCACCGTCTCGTACCAGGTCCCAGAGGCCCAGCTGCCGCTCACTCATCTTGCTGAAGCCGGTGGTGAAGATCTTGCCATCGGCCACGAAGATGGCGCGGATGGGGCGGGTGCCGTCGTGCGGTTTGGCTTTCTCCTGCACTGGCCGTTAGCGGGTTAAAACCAAACACAGAGACGTGCGGGTGTGGGAGGTTAGTAGGGTCAGGCAGGCACTGGGGGGAACCCCGTGGGGGACAGTGGGGGGGACACGGTGGGGGTGACAC
>JANIJG010016047.1:0-12307 GCA_024611175.1 Megaceryle torquata
CTTATGAGGAGAGGCTGAGGGAGCTGGGGTTGTTCAGCTTGGAGAAGAGAAGACTCAGGGGGGATCTTATCACTCTCTACAACTACCTGAAAGGAAGCTGTAGTCAGGGAGGGACCTGGCTCTTCTCCCAGGCAACTAGTGACAGGATGAGAGGGCATGGCCTGGAGCTGCACCAGGGAAGGTTTAGGTTGGATCTTAGGAAGCACTTCCTCAGGGAAAGGGTGATTAGACACTGGACTGGACTGCCCAGGGAGGTGGTGGAGTCGCCATCCCTGGAGGTGTTTAAGGAAAGACTGGATGCTTAGTGGCATGATTTAGCTGATGTCATGGTGTTAGGTTGTAGGCTGGACGCTATGATCTCACAGGTCTTTTCCAGCCTCAATAACATGACTACAAAACGTATTTGTATTTAAATATACATACTCACATCAAAATAAACTATATATAGTAGTTAGGAGTATGTAACACGGCTATATTTTATTGATTGCTTTCTCTGTCATTCATACACAGACATTTAGGTTAAAAAAATTCCGAAGTTTTGTACTTCCCCTGTCTCACTCGTGTTCAAAAATGTTATTTTTTTACCTTTTGTGTAGGAACAATGCTAACAACAACCAAGAGGGTAAATTTCAAATACAATGTACCTTTCCTCAACACATCAAGTAACAACCTTTTCATTTTCATAAAACAGAGCAAGTGCTGTTCAGAATATGCTTTCAAGCCAAGCAGGTTTAACACTGTTGGAGTCTTTTTAGGCCTCCCCTACTCTTAGATGAAAGCAAGACGCCCCACATAAGTCATACTTATTTTTTATTGTGTATATTGTATGAATATTTATAGAAGTTTTGTAATTACAAGTGATCCTAATATACATTCTTTATTTTTAATAGCCTTTTCAGGATGAAGAAACCCCCATAATATACTGTATTTAAACAGTTAATAATTTAGAGAACATAAAGAACAGGTTAAGTCTGAGCTTACACTGCTGAACATGAATATTTTTAAAACTCCTTTTCAAATAAATATTTCTGTATTATCTTGTTTTGATTACAGATGTGTTGGGTTTTTAATCAATTGATTTGATTTTATTATTTAAATCTATGAACACATCTTTATAATGGACAAAACACAAATGCCTTGGATGAACAGACCTATTCAGAAAGTTAGAGAAGATGATACAGAACATATTTTAATATTCCATAGTACTATGAGCAAACCAGGGAATCTTATCCAACGTTTAGAGACAAATCTTGTTTTCATTTAGAAGAAAAACAAACTTTTTCTCCACAGGAAGAACAGAGGATTTGAAAACTTTCTACTCATGCCTCCTCATAATTCCAGTTTGCACAAATTAGTGCTTGACTGGCATATGACCTTCAGCATTCCAGAGTGCCAAACTTCTGCTTCATGCACACAAGTCTGACTTGTTCTTATAAAATTTAATATAGGAATATCCCAGATCATTTCATTTAACATTTCTCTGCAGGTTGTGTCCACTGTTCAATGAAATTAACCTATGTGCATTTAGAAGTAATAAGCACCACATACTCTGGAAGGTCTCCTTGAACACCTCTTGTGAGTTGTCATCATAGATTTGGGTCACTAGTAATAAATTCCTTATAAATAAATTATAAGCTGAATTTCACTATATTGAAAAAAAAAAAAAACAACAACAAAAAAAAAACCACTTGGAAAAACAAATTCTTGGAGAAGAAATAACTAGCATAGTGAAAAACAGGCTTGGAAAATAAAATAATGGTTTTTTAACCCTTTTTTACATAATCAATTAATAGCAAATGAGTAAACTGTAGTCACAGTAGTGTCAGGACATGTAATTTCATTAACATTTATTTCTTCCTATTTCAGAAAATGCATATATTCATTAAAAAAAAAAAAGCATTCAAGGCCAAAAGCATTCAATCTTCAACATACTTAATCTCTTAGTGTTAACACCACAATTTTTTTACTTTATTGAATTACTCATTCATTTTTGGATGGAAACAAACATAGCAGTTTATAAGGCAAAAGATTTTTGTGGAATATTTTGAAAACAAAAAAGACAAAAATTTAAATTATGTTGAGAATTATCTTTTACACATTAAAAAAAATGTGACATCTTTAACTCCTTTTTTTTTTTTAAATAAAGTCTTCTGTTCCAAAACCAGGTATTTCTAAAGCACTATGGTCATCAGTTCAGATTTTCACCATACTCCTGCAAAGCAGTAACAGATTTACAAAGTTTCTTCCAAAATTATAGTTCCATTGCTAATTATTTCCAGTACCGCAGACTAGCTAATGCTGCTTGCCTTACAGGTGGACCATACTTATTATTTTCTTCATTTTAATAACCAGAATTTTTCATTCTTTAGAATATCTCCTTTCTTAAGCAATTGAAGGCCACATGGAAGTGTTACACACTGCTATACAGTAACTGAGGACAAGACAGATACAGAAATACAAGTAAACCTTTTGGTATTAAAAAATACCAATTTTTTTTTTTTTTAATGAATTACCAGCAGTTGGAATAGCACTGAACAAAACATCCACTGGGTTTGTATAGGGTGGGTTTGATTTATGAGTTTGTTGTCTCGTATTTTTTTATTTTTGTACAGAAAGGTGAGTGGCAGATTATTTTGGGATTTACAATTTCTTAATTTATTTGCATAAATAAACAAGTAACTCCACCAAAAACACCTGCTTAGATCAGTACCTCATGTTCTCTTATCTAGTGATTTTTGTGTGTCTCCAGTGGAGAACACAGTGGTTTATCCATGAAGCACTGGGGTTTATTGCTTCAGGACAAAGCAGCAGCCACGCGTAGCCACAACTGTAGAAATGACAAAATGACACTTCCATAACTCTGGTATTTCCTCATAAATAAAACCAGACAAATTGCTTTCTCCTCAACTTTCTCTAAGAGTTTCCACACATTATGACAAATACCTTTAGGTTACAGTAAGCCACATTATATAAAAATCAGTTACCATTATCTCCTGGGATCCAGCTTTGAATGTCTGTTACATGATAGACAATGTACATTAGCTACCCACATTTTACTGCACGGTTTGTCTCTGCTGTATCAAAATAACACACTTTATTTTTACTGAATAAAACACATATGAAGTAGAAAGCAATTCTTAACTGTTAGAGCTGTTGCGTTTGTCCAGAATCACGTTACAGATGGGGCGAAGACCTCTTAAATTAATCAATCTTTCATAGATCTTTTTAGTTCACAGTTCAGAACAATACACAAAAACATTTATATTACCTAGAGCTCTTCCTAAATTAAAACTTATTACCCAGGTGTGGAAAAAAAGACATTAAGATGAATGAAGTTTAAAAGTTTAATGAAATCGAACATGTATCTTAAAGAGTATTATTAACTCACTGCCATCTTTTAGTCCTTCCTATGGCAAAATTTGAGGAATGCTATTACAGGATCTGCATCTCCATTGATTGTAACACCTCTGGAATATACTACAATACTTTTCAATATAATAATTACACTGTCTTTTGTCAGAGGAAGCTTCAAGAGTACCCATTTTATATTTTTTTATCCGAGTCTGCTTCGGTTTTTTATTTATTTTTTTTTTTAACAGAATTTGACTAACAGGTGTAATCATTCTAAAATAATTTTTTTTAAAGTTTACCCTAGTTACTTTTTACCTAAATAATGTTTACCTAATCATCAGCTACTTGAGAATGATGGTTTAAAAGAGAGTGCTAATATATGGCTCAGTTTTACTTAAATATACAGATAAATAGTAGCACACAGTATGTATAAGGTATTATATATACCTATGCCTTGCCATTTAGAGAGTAATGATAAGATCTGTATTTGAAAGTAGGTTTACCACTAATACACAAACTTGAAGAAAGAGAGACAGTATAGATTTTGAGACATTAAAAATATACAGGTAAAATACAGCTTTCTTACAGTCTATTGCTTTTATCAGCATTATGACTAATGCTAAGAATTCTAGCAGAGTTTCAAATTATTCACAGAACTCATCAAATAATCGTAACTTATTTCAACTAAAGGGAATCATGGAACTACTGCTGATCTCACCATCAAAACCAGACTGTTCAGGTAACACTTATGCTCTGTACAATGCTAAAGAATATGTTTATTCTTGTATCCTTTGCTACATAAGACTGTAATTATTTTGTAGTGTATTTGTACAGACTTTTATTTTGTATAAGGTTTAGCATTCAAACTCTAGTGACACACAGAGGCAGCAGCTCTGATAGAAGTCTTATGGGTGAAACCTTACTGAAAGACCAGATATGATCAAGTCTTCCCCTAACCAAGCTGACTGTAACAGTACTGTTGTAATTAGCTGTAATCATATGAATTCACACCAGTTAGAGGAGGTAAGGTCCGTATCATACAGAGGTTGATAGTCTAAGACACATTAGCAAATACTTTCCTATTTTCTTTACCTTGAAGATGCCAACAGGATAACTAAATAATTTCTGGGGTTTTTCGTAACAGCACTCAGAGGCCATACTGGTGGATTCAGGTATGTTAAAATGATACAGGTTTTGAAGCAATTTCTTTTAAGACAAAGTAGGAAACTTGGTGTACCCTGGCAATATGTTCTGTTATACACCACAAGTTAACTACTACAACCAAGTCATGACAGTTATTTGAACTTAGAAAATCTCAATGCAATGAAAATCAATCCACTAATTTAATCTTGCTGTGAAATACTTAAAAGCATTCTGCTGTTACATCAACATCAGAACTGAAATAAAGCACCGAAGTGTCTTCATGGAGTATAAAAAAAAATTAAAAGGATGCAAGAACTGAACTTTAAGCTTATGTTCCAAGTATTGCTAAAAAAAATACACAATTACCCCTATTCTACCGGTAACACTTCAGACAGCTATTGACCTTAGCAGTCCAGCTTTGGCCTTAACAATCACTTTATCTTCTTTAATAAAAAAATAGCTAAATGTGGAAGCCAAAAGTCCATCATCACCACTACAAATTAATTTACACCTCAATGCAGTTTCAACCTTCTACTGACAAAACTTTAAAGTATAACTTTAAAGGCAAAAACCTAGTCTTCAAGTTGGAATTCAATGCCCATCAAGAAACTAAACTCTTAATTTCCCAAAAAGTTCAAAGTAGGAAAAATGGAGTCTGGTTGAATGAAGTAAGCACAGAGGATGAAAATAAAACTCCTTGTTTCCAATTGCTGACTGGTCCTTCTCACAAATTACTACTTATGTTTCAGGTTAACGTTTTTAAATCCGTATGATTTACTTTGAGGCTCTTGGCAGTGTCAGAGTTAAGCATCAACAACCTTCCTATCCATGAAACTGAAAGACAAAAAAATTGCCAGCTTATGTTGGAATAAGACCCAAGACTTGAGTGGGATGCTGCTTATATGCCTTCTAGTGTGAAAAACTATACAGTGAAAAATGATCAACAGTAAGAACCATACAGTCTTCTTAGTAGCTTAACTACTAGACTGCTCAGGCTGGATAGGAAATGAAAACCACAGTCACATCTGCAGTGACTTATTACATGTGGAAAAGCAACAGTGAAATAGTCTTGAAAGGATCTACCCCAGACTGGAGAAAAACTTCAGATTTCCTACTTCTCAAATTATTTGATTCTAGGACCTTATGTTCTTTCTCTTCATACCATAGCATATTTTCCTCAAAACTTTGGATTTATGGAGTTGATATTTTCTAAATCGTGAAGACTATTCTTGTATGTAAAACCAAGAAAACTTCTTTATTAGATTTTAAAAGTCCCAATAAGGCCAATGGAAAAAAAAATGTTTAGTCTTAACCATCAGTTTCTGAAACAAACAGAAACATCAATAGCCTTCTTCACCAAATCACTGCAGCCAGACTGATTTTTTCTAGCAGGCAGACTTTTATGAATGTGTGACTACCATGACTTTTCATATTTTACCAACAATGTTCTTCATGTAAATTTATCCATCTTATACCACTGGAAACAGGGGTGAAGAACTGCCAAAAGTATTCACTTCTACTTAGTTAGCTGGAAATATAACTTCTCATGGAAAAGCAGCTTCTTCTCAGTCATGGTAAGTGGCTTCTGTATGTCGTGCGATGAGGTGTAAAGGCCTAAGACAATTCAGAACTGCAGATACGTTTACCTCTAGTAATCATAAAACCACAAGATTGTGAATGTAGAGTAACCAATTTAAACTTAATCAGTTCTAGGCCATTAGACTTGGTAAAAGGTATTTCTATTCAACTGTACAGGAGCCAGTTGTTTCCATTTGAATGTCAGCAATCACCTGTGTTGACCTTCAGTAGGACATAAAAGTTGTTAATTGATTAATTTATTAGAATAATCAACAATCACAATACATATTAAAAACCAGGGGCATGCCCCTGCTCCCTCTTTAGAGGGTACTGTAAGTAAAGCCATTCCGGAAAGCTCTGCTGGAAAGCAAAAGCAAGGGCTGCTCTTCCTTGCCTTGGGAGCTTTTTGCTAAGGCTCTCCCATGAGCCTTGCCTGAGCTCTAGTCTCTGCTGCCTCGGAAGGGAAGATGTAGGGTTTAACATTGTCTTTTAAGGAACCACCTTTCTCACAGTCAAGTATTAAATAAAATTCTGGTCAAAGCATCTTGAAAAAAAAAAAAAGTATTTCAACTTCAGATAGAAAAATAACTTTGCTTATCTTACATCAGCTATTATTTGTATTCCTCACAAATTTTCTTAAACAGAGGAAGACAGAGAGGTCAATATCCCTAAATTGAGAAAAGTAAAACATACAGGGAGTGACAGGGTCAGACAAGAACTGTTCAGCCCTATCAATCACCATTTATGCCATTTGGGGACTATCTGGCTCCAATATACACAAATGACAAAGGTTGTTTTTAAGCAATCTCTTGACAAAATTACTTTAGTGACAAAATAAAAGTTGTATCTGTTATCTTCTTTGGCACAAGACTTTTTTTTTTTTTTTTTTGCAATTCTTAAGCCTTTGGGGGGTCTTGTGTTTTCTTTTTCAATAAGGATTCAGTGAAGAAATCTAGCTTCTGATGAGCATCAAAATAACAATGGTAATATAATGAAAAGAAAATCCTCTGTAACTGTTTAACCAGAATTACATGGACTAAAAGACTCCAACACTAACTCAAATGAGTACAAAAGGTAAGTGTCAGATCAAAATTAGATTACGTCCAATTAGATAACTTTCCCTATGCTGGGATAAATAAACAAACAAAAAAGATAAAAAAAAAGTTCAAAGGCTTTACATAGAGACATACTTTCTACACAAACTTGGCCAAAAGGATTAGAAAGTGAGTCAGCAGTTCAGGGAGAACTGAGCCCATGGTCTCCTCAACAAACATAAGTCAAGATAATTTCCTGAAAGCACGGGGGTATTGCAGGGGATAGCAAGGCGAAGAACAGGATATTCTAAGCATCTAATGCTATCCAGAAATGTCTGAAATTGGTGAGAAATATCACAAAGTACAGTTCAAATCCATGAGTATGCATTTTTAACAGGAATACAGCCGAAGAACAATCCCTTTCATTCTTTTACCAAGACTGTTATGAGATGCCCCAAACTCAAGGCTGAAATAGCTTCTCTCTTTTTATATTTATTTGTCTAAAAAAGGAATTTATCAACAAGTCAATTTGAAAGTCTTCTAATTCATAAGTCACAAACCAAAAGTTACTCTGAAGAACTCACTTCAAATATTCAGTAAGATGTATCTTGTCAGCTGAGACAAGCTTCAAGATACTCCACAGAGGGACAAAGTTTCTACCTAACTGAAAAGATTAATCACTGAAACTGTCAGATTTGACAAGACTGAATTTAAAGGAATAAAACTAGAACTGAGCATCACACTTTGATGCATACACCCCCCTTTACCAACTGACAACTTAATCATGGGACAAAAAAAAAAAAAATAGGGAAAATTCCAGACCTATCAACAGCAATAATGTAAAGAACATATTTCAGGAATGAATAATATAGAGGTAGAAAAAAAATTGAAGAAAGCTCTGCTGGAAAGCAAAAGCAAGGGCTGCTCTTCCTTGCCTTGGGAGCTTTTTGCTAAGGCTCTCCCATGAGCCTTGCCTGAGCTCTAGTCTCTGCTGCCTCGGAAGGGAAGATGTAGGGTTTAACATTGTCTTTTAAGGAACCACCTTTCTCACAGTCAAGTATTAAATAAAATTCTGGTCAAAGCATCTTGAAAAAAAAAAAAAGTATTTCAACTTCAGATAGAAAAATAACTTTGCTTATCTTACATCAGCTATTATTTGTATTCCTCACAAATTTTCTTAAACAGAGGAAGACAGAGAGGTCAATATCCCTAAATTGAGAAAAGTAAAACATACAGGGAGTGACAGGGTCAGACAAGAACTGTTCAGCCCTATCAATCACCATTTATGCCATTTGGGGACTATCTGGCTCCAATATACACAAATGACAAAGGTTGTTTTTAAGCAATCTCTTGACAAAATTACTTTAGTGACAAAATAAAAGTTGTATCTGTTATCTTCTTTGGCACAAGACTTTTTTTTTTTTTTTTTTGCAATTCTTAAGCCTTTGGGGGGTCTTGTGTTTTCTTTTTCAATAAGGATTCAGTGAAGAAATCTAGCTTCTGATGAGCATCAAAATAACAATGGTAATATAATGAAAAGAAAATCCTCTGTAACTGTTTAACCAGAATTACATGGACTAAAAGACTCCAACACTAACTCAAATGAGTACAAAAGGTAAGTGTCAGATCAAAATTAGATTACGTCCAATTAGATAACTTTCCCTATGCTGGGATAAATAAACAAACAAAAAAGATAAAAAAAAAGTTCAAAGGCTTTACATAGAGACATACTTTCTACACAAACTTGGCCAAAAGGATTAGAAAGTGAGTCAGCAGTTCAGGGAGAACTGAGCCCATGGTCTCCTCAACAAACATAAGTCAAGATAATTTCCTGAAAGCACGGGGGTATTGCAGGGGATAGCAAGGCGAAGAACAGGATATTCTAAGCATCTAATGCTATCCAGAAATGTCTGAAATTGGTGAGAAATATCACAAAGTACAGTTCAAATCCATGAGTATGCATTTTTAACAGGAATACAGCCGAAGAACAATCCCTTTCATTCTTTTACCAAGACTGTTATGAGATGCCCCAAACTCAAGGCTGAAATAGCTTCTCTCTTTTTATATTTATTTGTCTAAAAAAGGAATTTATCAACAAGTCAATTTGAAAGTCTTCTAATTCATAAGTCACAAACCAAAAGTTACTCTGAAGAACTCACTTCAAATATTCAGTAAGATGTATCTTGTCAGCTGAGACAAGCTTCAAGATACTCCACAGAGGGACAAAGTTTCTACCTAACTGAAAAGATTAATCACTGAAACTGTCAGATTTGACAAGACTGAATTTAAAGGAATAAAACTAGAACTGAGCATCACACTTTGATGCATACACCCCCCTTTACCAACTGACAACTTAATCATGGGACAAAAAAAAAAAAAATAGGGAAAATTCCAGACCTATCAACAGCAATAATGTAAAGAACATATTTCAGGAATGAATAATATAGAGGTAGAAAAAAAATTGAAGAAGATTTGAATATTATTTTTATTACAGATATTGAGGAATATTCTGAAAACACAATCAAGTCTAAGAATAGGGAAAAAAAAAAGTTAAATCAGTTTCTCATACATCTATTCTGTGGTGGAGTCTACTATATTTATTTCACACAGGGAACTATATAAAATATCGTATCACACTATATGTTATAACTAAGCTGTTTACAAAAGGAAGAAATAGAAAATACCTTAAAATCTGGCAGTCTTTTCATAAAGATATAATAAGGCAGACCAAATGGGATGTAAGGTACAACTTGCAGAACTCAGAAAAACTATTATTAATCCTTTTTCTAACAAAGCAACAACAAGAACTCTGATGGACTGTTGATCATTACATGATGAATATGAAAATGAAGGAAACAAGACTGCTACTCCTAATTCCTCTCTATTCACATAAAAGAAGCATGGAATTAATCCTATGCCCATATTTTATAGATGGTCTATACCACAGAATTGTCTCAAATTGAATGCTGTCATGAAATAAACAGACCAAATGAGTAGTTAAACTCTGGGATGCTTTACCAGACATTAAAGAATTCAGAAGGCCTAGGAAACAGCTAGCATGATCATTTTTAAAATGTTTCAAGAGGGGGTTTAAAAAAAAAAAAAAACAAAAAAAAACAAACCAAAACCAACAAACCTCAAACCTCTAATACCTGTAACAGTAAAACTGACATTCTTTATTACAAGTAAGGTGGCACATTGGCAAATACGATACACCGAAGAAAATACCAAACCAATTTTTGTACATGAAAACTCAGGTCAGTGTTGCAGTTTTCTGAATGAGACAATAAATTAATTCTGCTGAGTCAGAGGCCTCAGCAGGTCTACAAAAGGCATTTAACAAAGGCCTTCCATAATGATTCTTATAGAAATTTAGCCAACTTTGAAAAAGAAAAGGCTGGAATACCTAATTACAAAATTTGAAAAATATAAGGGAGAAGGGACACGAAGAGAGCAATAAATGCCAAGTTTCCATCTTCCATCCATGGAAGATAACAGCAGTAGACACCCAAAGGCAGCAAAAAAGAAGGAAGCTATGCAAATACAAACAGAAACAAAGATCTTAGGGGATCAGAAGTAGTAAAAGCCTTCAATATTTAGTGATGAAAAGAGAAAAAATATAAAGTAATGAAAATCAAAACCCAGCTCTTTTTCTACTGGTAGAGCTGTAGCTCTGAGTTTACTATTACCACTCAAAATGAGATCTTAAAATTGTACAAGGTACCTTTATGTAAAAATACCAGCTTATTTTTTTAAAATATTGTGCAATACCAGCAAAAAAAGTAAACAGAAGATTAATTTATTAGGAAGAGCATTTTTTTCCAGTCAAATATTAACATCTTCAACAGTGCATTTCTGTTTAAAATTGTGTTCAGCCTTCCCCCACAGCTCAGTTCTCTAAGTTTGGAATGGGAAAGACAGAAAAATAGTAATAAGCAATTGACAGTAAGGAATTGGTGGTATGTGACACTTGAATCAGAAGGGAAAAAACCAAACAATTTGCCTATAGGATGCTGGGGGGGGTGGAGTGAAAGAAAAGGGAGCTGAATTCACTTTATATTTCAAGATCATGAAATAGCAGATGCTGATAAATAACAACATAAATAGTTCACGCGATGTACAGCTGAATTTATAATTTTTTATGTCAGGCTATAGGGAATGTTAAATGTTTACATGTGTTCAAAAAATAAATGGAAATATTCATAGAATAAATATTCAGTAAGAAGTTTTAGAGTTGCAAAACACCACTCTGATTCTGGAACTTTCTAAGCCGTAAATTGCTAAGAAGCCCTGACTGTGCTCTGAGAAATTCCTGTGCTGCTCTTACCAAGTTTTCCATACATATCCATTTTTTGTCAGTGTCAGAAATGGGATACAGGGTTAGATGATCTCTTGTTCTGATGGAATGTAAGTACTCCCATGCTACTTTGCCAAAATAAAAATGGTAACTGCCATTTAAAAGCAAGCTTCCCCAGCTGGCTGAGAAAAGAGAGATGTAGTGCAATAAAGTTGTGAAGTTTTCTTCATTTTACCTTATTTTTTCATTTTAGCATTCTAACCTTTGCAAAGCTACATATAGACAAATGAAGGGTAAAAAGAATCAATACTGGCTTTATAAATTTCATTAAAAAAAAAAAGATGAAATAAAACTTCTTCTGAACTGTAAAGACTTTCTCATTGCTATAAATATGCAATTTACCACTTAATGAAAGGACTGAGTGGAGACATTGTATTCTGTAAACATCTATAATTGCAAGCAGGATAGTCAAGTAGGTGTTAAACTGCCATATGTGTTTCATATTTAGTCTGCCACAAATAGCCTCCAGGGACTTTTAGACAGAAGACATCACTGAGGAATCCAGTGTAAAAAAAAAAAAAAAAAAAAAAAGGAGAAAATATTCTAATATAGGTAATACCTTAGACATTTCCATGAAAAATCACAGGTTTCATCACTGAGGTTGAGAATGAATGACTGAAGAGATCTCCAACTAGACCTTCTATTATGTTACATTTATCATATATCCCTTAGCAAAATGCATATTAAGATATTCAAGCTTTTAAACCTATTTTATAAAAGGTACAGGAAAAAACCTAAATATGTAGCCTCAAGTGAAATAAAAATCTTGTCCTAATTTAGAAAAAATACACTAGAATAGCTGATTATACACACACATCAGCAAAATCTATAAGTTTTCTCTTTT
>JANIJG010016047.1:15863-51257 GCA_024611175.1 Megaceryle torquata
AGGAGGTTGGTTGTTTTGGGGGGGGTTGTTTGGGGTTTTTTTGTTTTGGATTTTTTTTTTTTTTAGCATTGTTATAAAATTTGTAATCCAAAATATTGTCATTACAATTTACAGGCCCATTAAAGAAGTTATAAAATAGGAGATTAAATACTAAACTTAAATGAAAAACTTGAAGCATACTAATACTCAGTTACATACTAATACATACTAATACTAAGTTACACCACTAGACAATGCAAATTACATTAATTTTTAAACCTGACTCTTGTCCTTTAGCCTCTTTTTGTCAGGGATTCCAAATTAAATATTTTGGAAACTGGAAACAATTTGGTGAGGAAAGTACAGAGTGCTGTTTGTAATCCAATCTGTTTTTTTCCCTTGCTATTATTAAACAGCAGCATAATTTGCTCGAGGAAATGAACACATCTGTAAAACTCTCTTTTTATTTGTTTTTAGCTCTGCACTTTAGTGGGTCTTCTAAGGAACTGAAATGAGCATTTCACTACAAAAGTAATTAGAAACAAAATTGTATAAAAACAAACGTATCCCAAGTGGAAATTTTGACAAAACTTCATGCTTTAAAAATCTGCTAAGGGAGCAAATTGTGCAGCCAGTACTGCTTTACCATCACAATAACCAGCCCCAGAGATCTGCATTGAAACTTAATTCTCCATTGGATGAACAATGCTAGATGAAGCAGTGAAGCATTTAACAATAATACCATAGCTATGTCTTCTTTTGAGTTTTGATCTAATGAAGAGTAAAATGTATAGTAAAAACCCAGTCCAAGATCTGTGACACAAAACCAAGAATGAAACACATGGCAAGTAGTGTAAGCCCTTACTGTTTAAACTTCTCCCACATCATCCGGGCCAGTTATAAAATTCCTCTTCTGTACTGTGGTGCCTCCTCAAAACACCTCTGACAGATCACATGCATTCAGATACTGGCTAGACAGATCATGATCCACTGTGATCACTGTTGACAAGAAAGCAATTTGCATCTTCTTCAGTATTTGGCTCTATTCACACCAGCGTGTCAGCACAGCAGAAGTCAGTAAGCAGACCACAGCAGTGGGTGCTGAGGCTCACATGCAAACATGAGAGCCTAGTTTCTGCCTGCTCCCATGGCCCTTAATCCATGTGCAGGTATGAGGCCACTCCAAGAACTCTCATTGGTCCAGCCCTCTCCACTCCCTTAGGGCTTGGAGCAGGGACTCTCAGTATCTGAAGCACAGCTTCCCACATGCTTTCCTTCAGAAGGAATTAAGTGTGCAGAAAATCACTCTGAACTGAAGAAACACCAATTCAAGGGGGGTGATGAAGGAATCTGCCTTAAAGCCACATTGATTCTTTGAACCAAAATAGTAAGGTATGTTAATGCAGCTGCAGCATTTGTCATCTTAACTCATTCCATTTATCTTTCTCAACCACTTCTTAAATTTTATTTCACAACTGTACTTATAAATACTATTCTAGTTAATAATTTGTGATAAGTTTCTATGGAGCATAGAGTAATGAGGCTGTCTATTGATAAAAGTGTTCTGCTATGGTGGGTGCCAGGTACCCACCAAGCCACTCTCTCTACCCCATCTTAGGAGGACAGAGGGTGAAAATATCATAAGAAACCTTCTGGGTCAAGGCAAAGGCAGTTTAAATAACAATAAAAAACTCACAAAAGCTACATGTGGAAACAAAGCAACAAACAAACAAAACTAACCCATAAGGAGAGATGCATTCTCTGCCTCCCACCAACAGGTGATGTTCAGCCACTTCCTGGGAAGCAGAGCCTCATATCCAAGTTGCTTCGGAAGACAAACACCTTAACAACAAATGTGCCCCGCAAACCCACTGCCCAGTTTTTAGCTTCTATTGCTGAGCACATGATGCAGTATGAAATATCCTTTTGATCAGTTTGGGTCTGTTGTCCTGGTTGTTTCCCACCCAAACCTCACCCAGCCTACTGGCTTTTGCACAGTGGGTTGGAGGGACAGCTGTGATGCTGTTCAAGCACTGCTCAGCAATAGCCAAAACACTGGTGTCTTATCAGCACCAAAGGGTTTACACATAAATAGTGGTATTCCATTAAAACCCAGCAGACACAGAAACAGTCTGTTCCTAAGTAGAGGTGAAAAACAGCTGGTAACATTTCTCCCTGAATCATGAAGAAACAGAACGTTATGACACTGCAAGTTTAAAAAAATGTAGTATTTGCAGTTTCCTTTCTTGAGAATCAAGTAATGCAGACATTATTTGCATGAATTTACAGTGGTTTTTTCCCTTCAGTTAATAACCTGAATACTTCAATCCCTTTGAAATCTTTGTCATACAACTGCATACCAAGACAGATCAGAGCATATGTACTTTGGTAACCAGTCTGAAACAGTTTCTTAATCTACAGAGAAAGGAAGAAAAAGATACTATATTGACAATAAAAATAGAAATGAGTGCAAGAGTGTTATAACATGTTCCTTAGAGATTTTAGGAAGCACTCAATTTTTTTTATGAGAATAACTTGAAAAATTGCCTGGATTATGTTTATATGGCAAAGTTTGGTAGCAGGGGGGCTACAGGGCTCCTGTTAGAAGAGATCAGGAGCGCTTCCTACTTTTTGATGTAAAATGCTGCTGATTTGAAAACCATATTGGTAGGTAATCATAAGCTAAAATGGTTCAATCTTCAAAATATGTGTTGTCCATCATTCCGTCTATAAAACCTATGGAGTTTTTTCCTAACAACATTACAATCTTATTAAAGATTAAAATTAAACTTAAAAAAAAAATAAATTCAGTCTAGGCATCCACGTGCTCCACAATTCAGCATTCTGTACTTCAGTTCTGTACAAGTCCATGACAAAACATATTCAATCAATCAAATACTTAATAAACTTAGAAATTTACCATAAATAAATAGAAATAATACAAAAGAACAGTTATGATTCCCCAAAATTAATGTGTAAGTGTGTTTCTAGGTTATATACACAGATTAAATAGAAAATATCTTTCCATAAATGGCATGTTTTGGGTATTGATCTCTACCATTGTCCTGGTTTGACTGAGAATAGAAGAAAATTCTTTTCAGTGATTTTACTTTTCAGTTCAGTACTTCTAACTCACTGCACTGTCTGAAGTCAGCAGCCTGTTTGCACAGACAGTGGCTGCTGTTAGCAGTGATACCACCCCATGCTTGGAGTTAGTACCAAGGGTTGGTGTGCAGACCAAGGCCACTGCTGGATCCTGTGCACTGCATTAGGGGGTGCAGGAAAGTGACAGGCTGCACCTGCAGGGAGGACAGGGCAGGTGACCCCAAACTGACCAACGAGGTATTCCAGCCCAGATACATCATATTGGGTATAAAGCTGAGGGACCTGGAGAGTCTATAGGGTTTTTTTTGTTAGCTTGCTAGTTTTGGTTTTGTTTGTTTGCTTGCTAGCTTGCTTGCTTGCTCGCTCGCTCTCTGGGGGCTCCTAGGCTCCTCTGCCCTCTTGGACCACTTTGCCAGCTTTGCTCGGCTTGGCTCAGGTCCTTTTACAGTTCCTTCCTCAGAGCATCCAAGGAGGACTGTCTGTTCTGCCTTCGATCCCAACTTCTGTGTTCCTGAATCCAGCACCACAATCCAGCTCCTGAACACAGCTCCCGTCTGCTGCGGGGCCCAGTCTGGGACGCCCCGGTGCCCGCTCTACAGCATCAGTGGTGATGGTGATGTAATTACCATCAGGGGGGTTGGGTTCTATACTGGTTTTGTATGTATTTGTACATATTCTATTTTATTATTATTATCATCAATAAAGCTGTTCTAGTTTCCTTTTCTAATGGCTGAGTCTCTCTCCCTTATTCCCTTTCTCTTCCCTTGTGGGAAGGGAGGGGGGTGAACACAGAGCACCTGTTAGAGGTCTAAGGGGCCGCCCTGACCCTAAACCATGACAACCATCAAGAAAAAGGAGGGGTTTCTTCATTTTATACCTTCCTAGACCAACCAGTTAGATCCATTTAGTATTTGTTGCCATGCTATTTGTCAAATCATACAGCTATTATTTTAAACACTACTCACCATTCCAAGAAGTACAATCGATAAAACCACATAGAAACAATGTCTGATCTCAATTGTTACATCAATTCCACTCATCTTGTACAACAGAAATTAACCTTTCAAAAACTGCATATGAAAATATTTTGCACCAACATACTGCCAGCTAAGAATAATATTTAGGACTCCCATTTTGTGCAAAACTTAATCAATACTAACTTTTGTGTTCAGAACTTCAAGCCGCATGATTTACGAGAATGCACAAAGTCTGTATTTCACAGAGGTACACATATTAAAGAACAATGTAATTAAGTGTTAATATCATTTAGACAAGGATGTAAGGACTTCACTTCTGCATTTTGATACCAAGTATAATCTTACTAAAACTGCTATTAAAGTAAAAATGTTGCAGTTGTTTGCTTATACTCTTTAAAAAGTCTCTTCCTTCCAGTCTTCACTTCTGTTCCCTAGTCTTGTCAGATTTGTCAATTCCCTCTACTTCTTTTAAAAATTAAAATATATTTCTTTGTCTTTCTGTACTCTACAGAAATTCATTCACTGAGTTCTGTCTATCCCCGAAATGCACAACCCTTGTTTTAGGGACACATTTTGGCAATATGAAATCGTAATTTTTCTGAGAAGTGTTCCCCAAGTAATCAAGCTAAGTGATGCACATACCTTATTTTTAATCAGCAAGTTACTTTGTGCATTTTGATGATCACAACTCAGTTTAGCATTGCTTTAGTTTTCATCTCCACAAGTCCCCAATTCTTTTACCTGCAACTTCGAACTTCCACTCTCTTCTTCCACACTGTGGTTTCCTGCTGCAAGTCTCTCTCCCCATTCAGAGGTATTCTCAAACTGCAATCTTTCCAGCTGGGAAGGGTTGAGGTGGGAGGAAGAGCAATAGAAAGAGACAAAAAGAAATAGGAATAATATGATTATAAAAGCCCGTTCTTTACCAGGTGAGGTTAATCAACTCAGAGTAAGGTGAGCATCTCAGAAATCAGTCCAAGATAAAAGTTTTCAATGTTTCAAAAAGTTAAGTACTTGAATTTGAAAATAAAAAACTCAAGAAAGTAACTTTTCCTTAACAATACAAAAGTAAAGCATAGGTAATGCTTTAATATAGTAACTGGTAACCAAAACTTACTTCTTTCCCCGTTATTTCTGGAACAACAGTATTAAAAATAATAATAAAATAAATTATTTTAAATTACACTGAGACTGACTTTTGTCTGACAGTGTCCAAGTTCAATTTTTATTCCTCAATAGATGAAATATCAGCACATTTTTAATTATAGCCTGTTTACACTTTAGAAGGACTACAATGTATACTCATGAAACTCAAGAAGCTAGAAATCACTGTCCTAATAACCAGAGGAAGAATTTTTCAGTATTCACACTACTGTATTTCCTGATATCACAATTAATAATCTTAAGGGAAATATAGTATTTTATGGCCAATGCTGCGACCTTAATTTAGGACAACCTCGCTTTCTGAGTTCATTTATCTCATCCACATATAGGAGGAATTAAATATATCAACAATAGAGCCAGTTCTTGCAACCAAAATGAGAGAGAAATTCCAATACATAAAAGTCAAAATTTTGAAAAGTTTACAATTTTCAGTTTTGTAAGAACTAAAATCAATTATTTGCTAAAGGTAGAGACTGACAACAGCATAAGGCTTCATTGAAGAAACAGGGTATCTGTGCCAGCAAGGCTTTAGAACAGACCAGAGAGGTGTACCTTTTTAGGTATTGGTTACTTTTTATTTTAAAATCCATTTCTGGCAAATAATGAAAAGCAACTGAACATGAAGCAAAGAGAATGAGGTGTTACAGCATCAGAGAAATATAATTCACATGCCATTAATTGTAACAATGTGATTAGCTAGCTAAATCAAATAGTAAACTTCTCTGGTCCCACTTTATTTCTGAGCAAATAAAAACAATTCGAAACTCTATAACGTTAAAGAGGCTCATTCAGATATTCAGAAAAATGTAGAAATGCTTTTTGAGTTTCTCTAGTAAGGACAAAAATAGTATTTGATGAAAAATAACATGTGATTGCTTACTAACAATGATAATATTTTTCCAGATACTTCTCTAGATGGTATTATATGTATTATAAACCAGAGTATTCACAAACAAAGAAACCTAAGTGGGGGGAAGGAAAAGAAAAATAGAAAAGAGAAGCCAAGGTTCTCCTACCCTCTACTCTGCCCTAGTGAGTCCACATGTAGAGTACTGTGTCCAGTTTTGGACTCCCCATTTCAAGAGAGACAGGGAACTACTGGACAGAGTCCAGTGAAGGGCTATAAAGGGAATTCGGAGACTGAAGCATCTTTGTGATAAGGAAAGGCTGTGAGAGACTTGGGGCTGTTTAGGCTGGAGAAGAGAAGACAGAGGGGACAGTGTTTATTAACATCTTTGATCTAAGATTAGGCAAATTAGCAAGTAAGAAAGGAATATATTCTTTTCATACTTTGTATCATGTTGGCAGACTAACTGGGACCTAATTTTAACTTTTTTTACGATCATGCTATTCAGCAGTTGTCTTTACATTATGGACTTGTATAAAAGGACTTTTACAGAGCTACAAAACTACCAGTTTTGGAGGGTGGTCCATCTGCATAAAATTCAATAGAGAGGAAGGCCCATGTATTTTAGACTCATGCTATCTCACAGTCTGTAGAGGTTATTTACCAAGCTACGTTCCTTAGAACATGATAAACACCTGTACTGAGATTAAACAGAGAATCAGGGAAGGATAATTTTGTATCGTTGCTTTTGGTTTTGTTGGGGTTTTTTTAGCATGGTATACCCACGCTTGTGACAGAGTACAAGATGTTAACTCAAATGCACAAGATAATTTTAGATGCTTACATATTCCTAATGATGTCTTCAAATTCTATCTACTGAATTTCTGTACAATGACTGGAAATGAAGGGACCACATACCTCTACTTAGGACCAAATCTTTTTTTCCAACCCCCTACCCCCTCAAATTGTGCAGATTTGTAGCTGTTGAAATACTGGAGTACAATCACATGTATTTTTTTCTAAATAAATATACAGACATAATGTCTTACAAGCACCCATGCAAGATCTGAGTGAAGGATGAAAGACATGAGAAAGTCCTATGTTCTTGCAAATATCTGCCAAACGACACAAGGGAATTTCTAATCCTTAAAATTCACCTTTCCACAAAGATGATGCCAATCAATACCAATTCATTTGTGGCAGACTTCAAGAAGAAAGAAATCACAAAGCTCTCCAAGGTTGAATTTCAGTCAGGAGATTAAGCACAGAATGATGACCAAACCAAGATCTAAAGCCAAAGATAGATTTACTTATCTCTACATCTGTAAAGTGTCAATTCATTGCACCCAAGATGTCCACAAGCTCCAATAATGATAAATATTTCGTATATCATATACATAAAGAACTCCAATAAAATAAGAAAAAAAATACTAACTTGTACAAATTCATGAATAGACAATTTTGGCATCATTGATTTTACTACAAATCATTAACCAGCAAAATACTGCAACCTCTATTTTCTAAAGTACTAATTTCCAGGGTGTTGGTAACCAGGGTCATTAGACTTCTCCCAAACTATACCTTATCCTTATTCCAAATAAATGCTTACTATATAACGCTCTCATAGGAAGTATTTGCTCTCATTTTCCTCTTTGGTAAAGAACATTCAAAAAAAAAAAAAAAAAAAAAAAAAAAAAGTCAGAACACCAACTTCACAAAGTCATTACGTGTAATTCTGTCACTCCCAGCTAAAAAGATCAACCGTCTCTTGAGCAGACGGAATTTGTCTCCCACAACTGTGCAATGCATTCCCAATCCCACTCACCCCCAAAACCCCTGTCAGGGCCCTTCCAGCTCCAGGAATTCAACTGGTAGCACTCAAGGCCAGGTAGTATATGTGAGCTGCTGTAAGGAGCTGGAAAAAGACTCAGCAGAGGGAAGCTTCTCCTCGCCTCACAGCTGCTTTTAATCTGAGTATTCCTGGTTCCATCCTTGGCAGAGCTATGTTGCAAGTATGTAAATATCTGCATTTAAAACAGCCAGGAAAGCAATACAGATTGCAGATAACAGCTTTGATACCTCTGTAGTTTTATGGGAAACATGGATGTTCCTGAACTGACTAGTCTCATCTTTTGATATGAAATTTTCAACATATTTTATCTTGAATCAAATAAAATTATGTCTGAAATTATATATTTTAACTCATTCAGTGGAAACCTGTAATATTACTATAAAAAGGCCACGAAGGAGAATGCGTTCTCTCTTTTACATATGAAAATAACTGAAAATTACTGACCAAGTATTAGTTGGTAACTTCTTTGCTAAATCTTTTGTTTTGCAGCCTTGCTTTGATTTTCATTAAACTGCCTCTGTCTTAATATATGAGTTTCATCTTATTTTCTCCTCCTGATCCAGCTGAGAAAGGGGGGGTAGGGAAGTGATAGAGCAGCTTGGTGGGCACCTGGCAGCCAAGGTCAAACCACCACACTAATAGAAAGAATGGCATACAAATTTATTTTAGTTGAAACTTAAAGAATATTATTTTACATTACATTTTCTGAATTTTTATTTTCTATATTAATAGATAATCTATTCTCCATTAATAGATCATCTAATCAATTCATTACAAACTTTAAGCAGGATACACCTGGCATGTAGAAAAAATGAGCACATCTACATGTTGATACTTGCAGAACAAAAACTCAAAGGAAAATAACTTGCTGCTTACAATATTTTCCCAATGACATATATGAGTCTAATTTTACTTGTCAATTCTTAGTCATCTTTTCAAAACAATTTAAGCAACTCTTAACTCTTTAAACAGTATGGGTACTGTGTGCATCAGATGTGAGCAACATTTCCTGTCCACATTCAGCCACTTTTTCCATGAATTAGCTTCAGTTTCTTATTTTAATTAGGAACTTAATGGCTCAATGATTGTTCAGGATAGAAGCAACAGTATGTTCACTACAAAAGCCTCAGAAAACCTGTGAACGTACAGCATTATTGCAGCTTTTAGTGGTGCATCTGAATTCATTCAAAAAAAAGTTGGTTTAATTATACATTTACTTATTTTTTAAAGTGAGTTAGAAATTGTAATGTTATAGTCTCTTGATATTCACCTTTGAAGATGAAATACAGATATTCACAGCAGTAATGTCTCAATTCAGAATTGCACTACTGTTTTTCTAGTTGAACTTTTTCTAATTTCTAAGAGTTGTATTTTTGCTTAAGAGATGAAGGTACATTCATATGAAACATAAACACTTTGGAACATTGCTTCTCTATCATTCATGTGATTCTTACAAAATAAGTAGGGAGACTAAAGCACAGCACAAAATCGGGTCTGGAATTAAGTCAGGAAGAACAAGCAAAACTAAGTATTTCATGATGTCTTTAATGTAATTTTGTGCAAAAAGTCTTGCAGAGTTGAGGTCTTTCAGAACACACCCAAGTCTGCTCAGCCCACTCCAAGATGTAGGAAGGGCCTTTTTATAACTTAGTGATCTAGCTTCTGGAAAAGATTAAATTTAGTGACTAAAGACAATGCTAGGTGTTAAGTCAGAATTTGGAAAACTTATTCCTCTTATTAAAACAAAGCAAAACAAAATAAAATAAATTCAGGAATCTGATTCCCTCTAGAAACAAGATTTGGAATGTTTGGTTTTCAGTTACTTTCCAATTATGAGCTCCCTGCCTTTAGAGAAAGCAACTTTTTAACTTAAAAAAAAAAAAAAAAAGTGTAGTTACCATATGCTGATGGGCTCTGTGTACTGTTTAATGACTGTACAACTAGAGCTGCTCTGAGACAGACCTATTCCCCCTCACTGAGCTTGAATGCACCCCTGGGATCTTTTGATCTACTCCATGCTACACAGTTTCAAAAGGATGAAGATCTCCTCATCCCTTGTGCAAGTAACTTGTGCAGACCTGCTTTCCTTTCCACTATGCAGCCAGAGAAAACAAGTCTTGTGAGACCTAATACAGCAAGATGAGGAAAGCAGTGCCATGAACTTTTCTCAGTGAGGAAGTTGAGCCAGATGCTATTGAAAATACAACACAGGCAAACATTCAAGAAGAGTTAGCTGTTTAGAACAAACATAATGATTTTTTTGTGGCTATATATGTGTATATAAAATACATGTATTCCTATATGTATACACATAGACGTGTTCCAGGGTTTCTTTAAAGAAAATTTTAGCTATTTTTGCCACCCTACATTACATGAGAAAAATACGACCTTTAGATTAATCTACTGCTGCCTTAAAGTCTACTGTCTCCTTTTATTTTTCACACAAAAATATTTCACAGGTACAGTAATACTTATTTTTCATTTTAAAATATAACTGAAACTTTAGTCACAAAAATGCAAATGGATTGAATAGCACTGATACCTATCTCACATTTACAATGGAAAGAATTTCAGGGGTTTTTTTCCATGTAAAATATACATTGTCATATGTGTACAGAGAATAAGTATTTTAGGTAATCTTGGGTGGAACTACAGATTCTGGTTTATAAAGGAGTTGAAAGCTTAAGAAGCAATTTGCAACATGTGAAAGAAACTCGGGATGTTTCATTTTCTCTTCAACTGTGAATATTTTCTCTCCAGAAAATGTCTCCATAAACTTGCACTGAATTTTGCTTTTCAATAAGAAGACCAGAATAATGGTGGAAGCATAGAGTGAGGTCAAGGTACTATCAGTGAAGTGGATAATTGCTAAGGTGAATAGTGGAAATGAAGTACAGTGTACTGACCTTTTGAAACTGGGTAATTATGTCTTAGAGCTAACCTACACCATTTTATGACTAACATGAAAGAGCCTTGAGAAAAACAGGCACAGAAAAAGGAACTCCTCCTGCTGCAGTTCATTAGTGGGAAAATCTTAATGCTCTAGTTCAGATTAAGGCAACGTAAGTAGTTATGGCTCAAAAAGTTTTATTGAAACAAGACTTTTCTCCTTCCTCTTAGGAAGAGAAGATGGAGTAGGATGGAGGACAACAATTAAGCTGCCTACCCATTTTTAGTGGGAATAATGACAGCAAAAAGAAGGACGACAAAGATGTAAAGTCGGTAGGATTTCAGATGGAAAACAGAAACTCTTTCCCTCAGGAGCAAGGGAGAGTAAGAAAGCAGAATTTTTGTTTAGTTTTAGCACAAAGTCTTGTTAGCTTCGGGGTAAAGGTAGGAAAGTGTATGCAGAGAGTTAGGATCTCCAGCTGTCTAAAGTTAGCATTTAAAATAGAGATGGACAGAATACAAACATTATGGTAAAAAGCTGTAGTTTTGATTTGATCTGACTGAGAATGGTATCAGAAACAAAAAATGCCAATTTAATCAGAAATTCCCTCTGCAAAAGATTTTTCTTTTACAAAACCGGCACTTTTTAACAACAGCATCTCCTGAGAAAGATTCTCCAAACATCCTAAATAAAAGCTATCCATAGGAGATGCTTCACATTAAATGCAAGGTCTTTCCCACAGCAGAACTGACTGAAACCAGAGTTTCATTTATTTGTTTGCTATCAACCTCACTCGATCCCATCAAAACATTAACTTCTAATGCTATCTGTCTTCATACTAATACTCTACAGGGAAATCAAATATGGTCTACAGACCTGTGACCCAGAGAAGCAAGAATTCCTGCTTAACCTAATAAAAAGAAACCTCTGTCATACTCACTCAAATACCCGTTAAACACCTGTTTCATCTTGCACAGGTCAAAAATTAACATTTCAAATCAGTATGCTTTTTTTCTTTTGCACAGGGTTTTTGGGGGGTTTAAAGCAGGATGAATGAATACAGATTTTCAAGATTCTTGATATCCTCACTATCATGAGTGAAGGTCATTTTCTCTCATCTACACTACAAATTGTTCTACAAACTTGAAACAAAAGACACGTTGGACTGAGAATTTAACAAGCTACAGATCAATTATGAATTAAGATCACATTACCCTCCAAAAAATGGAAACCTATTTGAGATAACTATAAAGCTTCATAAAGAAATTAGAGAATTTGACTCTTAAAGATCTGCAGTTACTAACAAAACTCAGCACATCTCTTTGTTTCTGAAGCAAGCGTTTCTTTTCTGTACCTCAGATAGGAACACTGTCTCAAAAAAAGTCATATCCGATGACCTTTTCAAAGTCATAACCAACAACTCAACAGTTGTGTAGTTTTACCAACCATCTTCCAATTTACTGCACATTGACAAGAAATGCAAAGGCAGAGAATCTACCATTTCACAGTGGTAGTTTTGTTTATTTATGAGCGATTGTCAACTTCTAAAGTACTGAAAAGAAGGAATGGCAAAAGTGCAATTTCCTTAAATACGGCTCCTAGGTAGATTGAACCAAATGAATTAAAAAGCAAGCTTTGCCTGAGGAGTCTGCCATTAAGTGGAAGCGTTATGTTTATTTGTTAAAAGTCCATTATGAAACACCATTACAATTCATAAACTAGTTATAATACTAAGTCTGAAGCCCTTTAAGCAATGGTCTAAAAAGAGTGGTATCAAACTGTTAAAGATACTTTTTTTAGAAGAACTGTAAGAAAAAAAAATTCTATACTGGAAGACCAGAAGAAAACTGATACAAGCAGAAGCATCTTCACAGAGATATTATATGCAAGCAGAAGATATCATAGAGTGATAGAATTGTTCTGGTTGGAAGAGATCTTCAAGATCATCAAGCCCAACCATTAACCCAGCACTGCCAAGTCCACTAAACCATGTCCCTCAGCACAACATCTACATGGCTTTTAAATATATCCAGGTATGCTGACTCCATAACTTTCCTGGACAGACTGTTCCAGAGCTTTACAAACTCTTCTGTGAATAAATCCTTCCTAATAAGCAATTCAAACTTCCCCTAACACAACTTGAGGCCATTTCCTCTTGTCCTATCATTTGTTATTTGTGAGAACAGACCAATTCCCACCTCACTACAACCTCCTTTCAGGTAGTTGTAGAGAATGAGGAGGTCTCCCTTGAGCCTCTTTTTCTCAGTTGGATTGCTGGGTGTGATTCTCTGAAATTACTTTCAGTTTTAGGTCAGAATTGTCTACAGAGCTTGGAAGATAACAATGTTTTATTCCACTGCACACTTCCTTATAGGGAAGGGGTAAGACAGACTTTACATAACTGGATAGCAATTACTTTCAGGAATCTTAATTATCTGCAATACAGCCTTTATTTTGTTGGGGATTTTTTATTTATTTAAGATTTCTACTGCTAAAAGTCTTTAAGAGTTTGGTGACAACTGCAAAAGCTCCTAAGGTCTGAAAGGAAAAACATCAATTTGCCTGCTTCCAGCACTGCTGAGCCACGGGTGTGATGTTTGTTGGCAAGCAGAACTATTACCTACCATGTGACACTAGGCAGTTTTGCATTGATTATTTACAGTGCATGTGACTGTTCCTAGAATTCTTTTCCTTTTTCATCTAAAAGAAGTAATCGGACTACCAGAATCCATGGCACTCATTCCACGGGAAAGGGAAGACAAATGTTGGCTACCTTTTTATTTGACAAGTACTTCAATATTCTATATAGGAAAAAAAAAAATTTACTCTGCTTTTTCTCTTACTGTGAGCAAGTCTGCCAAGAACACCGTTTAGTCCATCAGACACTATACTGAAAGCATGATAAATGTTATTGTGCCTCACAATATCTTGAGACACCAAGCCCTGCAACAGATTGAATTTTTAAATGAATGCTTATATTCATAACAATGCATGTATCTGAGCACCAGCATGTTTAGTAATCAAATATTTCTTCCTTCTGGTACTACCGAAATGTTTAAGTCTGCTGTAAGCTGATATCATTGCACTATGTTGACATTAAAAAGAGAAGATGCTGATTTACTGGCACTTATTTTCCTCATACCCATCTGCACAGAGAAAACTCTTGTGCGTGTGTGATTAACTTACCACAAGTGATTTATGCAGGAATATAAGTTGCCCACGGATATATAAAAACTTAAATGCTGAAACTTTACAGCAATCGCTAATAATATATGCAAAGAGGCAGAAATAAGTTCAGGAAAAGGAAAGCGAGGTGGGGAATATTATCCACGATCTCACAGATCTTTCTGCCCATTTTGATTCTGGCAGTGCTTTTATCAGTTTAAGTTCAAGTTGATACACGCTATGTATTACATCAAAATAGGCATTGAAAATCTATGACAGTGACCATCTTAAATAATCCCTAATGTGGTTTCAGTGGTCCACACTAACATGCCTGTGAGGACACAACAGTCCTGACATTTTAGAAATTGTTTGCTGCATTCATGTCTAAAATGTAGCATCTGCATGGATCATAGGGTATATGGTAGAGCCCCACTTAAAGCAATGAATTCACATGAAGAATTGTTTAACATCAACCATCTGCTGCTCAAGATAAACTGCACATTCAAGGAAAAAAGGTTTTCTGTCAATGAGTATCAGAGAAAATTATTCATAATTTCTGTCCAAAATTCTACTTTAACCAATTATCTAAAAATTATTAAAAACTTCAGAGCAACTACTTTTATCTATCTCAATTGTTCAGAACAGTAAGAAGAATATCAACACATAATGCACTCATTTTTACTGTAAAATTATGAAGTTTTAATGTTTTATCTTATTTTAAACAAAACAGGTATTTATATTTCTCGTGTGGAAAAAAAAGAAAAAAAGAAAGATGACCGAAGAAATACTGAAAGCTTCTTGTATTTCAGTCATCTTCACTGCAATTACAATTCTTAAAAAGAATCAGACTAGAGGAATATCCAAACTGTCAGTACCTACCAAGATGTGCAGTACTGCTTACTTATTTCACATTTTTATATGTGAATAACAAGCTAAAGAATAACTAGGAAACAAGTTAGAACTAGAACCATTAGAATAAACATATACAAACATATGCTATAAATAAAATATCTAATGGCCATAAGGTGTAAGGACAATTTCGTCAAGTAGACATTGTTGTAGTCTTGCCAGAAAAGCATGAATGCTTGAATGAACATTAAAAACAAATAAGATTGTTCTGATACATCTTGTGCTATTTTAGCTGTCTCTTCACCCACACAATGTCTATTTTCATATTTACATAATTACACAATTCCCCCTAGAGCCCTACTATCTGAGATTTCCCATCACTTAGTGTAACGTTAAGTAAATAAAAAATTCTGTATCTTCACTGACTCCCAGAATAGATTTTACTGTTGATGGAGAAGAACACTAAATCCATCAGGTAAACTATGACCCAACTGACAATTAAGAGTTAGGATTTAAAACTGAAGTAGTTGGTTTCCTTCTGAAATCCACATCCACCAAATAAAACACAAAAAACCTGCACTAGTTAATACCTGCAGGAAAAAGAAGTCTTGTACTATCTTCAGGCCAAAAGAAGGTCTTGCCAGTGCCCAAAACCTGGTGGTTATCAGATTGACTGAAAGGATGGCCTTATCAGAACCAGAAAGCATATCTCAGGCAATACACTGCAGTGTTTAAATAATTACATATAATGATTAAAAGGCTTTGTAGAAGTACCTTTCATTTTGCAGCCAATGAGTCTTAACAAAACTAGATCCACTGAAAATAATCTACTATCACTTCAAGAGATAGTGGCCCTATAAAGCTGTGGTCCTTAATTCTACAGCCCTAATCAAAAGATTCTGGAAGAGATTATCCTGAAATCTATTACTTCTTTTTAGCAATAAATAAATTCTGCCACAAGGATCTGGGGTCATAGAATGGTAGGGGCTGAAAAGGAGCGCTGGAGATCATTGAGTGCAACCCCCCTGCCAGAGTAAGATCACCTAGGGAAAGCCACACAGGAACACATGCAGGTGGGTTTGCAATCTCTCCAGAGGAGACTCCACAATCTCTCTGGGCAACCTGTTCCAGTGCCCTGTCACCCTCACAGTAAAGAAGTTTTTTTTTCACGTTGAGGTGGAACTTTCTGTGTTTCAGTTTCTGACCATTACCCCTTGTCCTATCACAGGGCACCGCTGACCTTGTAATTTTGATTTTATCTCTTTAGTCTTTCTCTAATAGCTGGTGATCAGTATAGAAAATAAACAGTATGCAAAACAGTCTGGAATCAACAGAAGGTATTTTTCAAATGCAACAACAATACACTTTTCTTTTTTTTCCTGAAATAAATAAACTATGAAGTGCTGCTGCCAATTCATTAGTGTGCATAATCAGAATTTGCAGACTAACAAAGAATTCATACAAAACACCTGTGTACTTACTTCTATTACAAAAATCAGCTTTCCAGAAGACCAAATGGTATCAAAAGGAAATGTCAATCATAAATTAAATTAAAAACAAAAGAACAAAAAAAAAACCCCACACCAACAGCACACAAAATAACTAAGGTTTTTCTTTGGTTTCTCATATATATAGATCATAAAAAAACCCGAAAACAACAACAACAAGAAGCTGATACAAGACATATATATATTTCTTGAAGTACTGAAATTAATATTCACCCTCACACTGTATGGAAAAAAGAAAAAAAAAAAAAATCACAAATCTCTTGTCCTTTGTTTTAGCAAATGTATCCAAGGTAAAAAGGATTGATGATGATGCTGACACACATTCTAATAGCTACAAAACATTCAAGAATTCTACCAGACAAGAATACTGAAGAATGAAGTCTTCTTACATAATAGTTGTATTGAGCTTTAAGCCAAATGGTAAACCATTTGTAGACTGTCTTGGAAACTGAGAGGCTTTCACCCAAGGTCTAAAGAGAACAAATACATAAATGCTTTATTCATTTTTATAGCCAGGCAATGCATCAAATATGTCCACATGTCCTGATCAACTAAGTTACTAATGCACATGAAAAATGAACTATGTACTTTATTATCTTTCAGAACAGAACTCAGTAATCTGTAGTTCAAGACGCAAACCTCATATGTTACCAGTCCACACCTGCCATTTCTTATCAGTAAAGTGCATTTCAGCTGAGAAGCACTGAAAAATATACATATATGTGACCAAGGAATTATATATAGACACACACATAAGCACACGATTATTATGAGTGCTAATACACCTTCTATATGCATATTCCCTTAGTGAAAATAATAAAAATTATAAAACCTAACATGAACATCTTCATCTACATTGAAAAACAAAACAGAATATCAACCTCATCTCAGTGGTCATTCTTGATGTAGCTTGGTCTTATATTTGCTACCACCATTCCTGGCTGGGAAGCTCTCATATTGTAAACCCATTTGCAGTCAAAACAGCAGAAGATGATATATTTGTATAAATCAACATAAAGTATTTGGGTAAGAACCACTCCAGAATTTTATCATGAATATGGATATTGACTGAATTTCTAAGTAGCCTAGAAGAAATAATCACTGTGACTACCTTCTCCAGGTTAAAGTGTTCTGGTTTAAGTTTCTGGGCATTTTCTCAGGGATCACTGGGGACTCATGGGAACCCTGCTGCAGCCACATGAGAAGCTGATGAAATAACTGCGGGGAACGAGGACATCCATCTGCTGATGTAACTCATCAGAGTGTCAGAGGGATGTCTGCTGCATCTTAGAATGAATGGCCCCAAATTAAGACAAATAAAAATCTAGATTTCTAAATGAGAAAAAAAAATAAAAAAATAAAAAAAAAAAGAGAAGAATTCTCTACAGGATGAGTTCTGTTCCTCCTCCATTTTCACAAATTTGCCATAATATTTTACTTTTTTTTTAAGCTAGTTTAATACCTCTCAGTTACAAATATTCTATCTCTCAAGATACCTGGAAACATCCTGAAATTTTCCTCTTCCCCCAAAACATGACCATGATAAATAAGACCTATTTACTTTCTGAAAAACAAAAAAGAAATTCTAATTAAATAACCAACAATATATGGTCCAAGTCTTTGTTCCTTTAAAAATTATACTGTTGTTTAGAAGAAAATACTTATTTTCTCATTTTATATATACCCAACCCATTTATACATATATCATTTAATGCAGATACATCAGTTGCCCTTATAGCTATGTTACATTATGGGCAAAAGTAATTGTACTGAAAGGTTTTATTACTTGAAGGAAAAAGTAGAGGGTATTTTAACAATGTCCTCCTTTTCATTCTGCAAACAGCATTCTAGAATCACAATATGGATGAGGTTGGAAGGGACCTCTGGAAGTCATTTGGTCCAAACCCTTTGGCTTAAGTAGCACCACCCAGAGTCAGTTGCCCAGGACCATATCCAGATGGCTTTTGAAAATCTCCAAGGTGGAAGACCCAGCAACTTCTCTGGGCAACCTATGCCAGTGCTTGGTCAACCTCACAGTATTAGTGTTTCTTGATATTCTCCTCTGTATCAGTTTGTGACCACTGCTTCTGATCCTCTCACCAGGAACCACTGAAAAAAGCCTGACTCTGTCTTCTCTACACCTTCCCTTCAGTTACGTACAAACATACATAAGATACCCCCCAACATCCTCTTCTCCAGGCTAAGCAATCCCAGTGCTCTCAGCCTTTACTCATGTGACAGATGCTCCAGTTCCTCCATCATCTCAGTGCCCCTTCCCTGGACTCTCTTCAGTATCTCCACGTCTGCTGTACTGGGGAGACCAGAACTGGACACAGCATTCCAAGTGTGGCCATACCAGTCCTGAATAGAGGGGAAAGTTTATCTCCCACAACAGGCTGACAATGCTCCTAATGCAGCCCAGGATACCATTATAGTTCCTTGCTGCAAGAGCATACTGTTAAGTCGCGTTCAGATTTTATTTAATAGTTACTATTTTTTCTTCTCCCCTCCCCCAACACCATCACTAGACTTTCTCTTTTGCTCAATCCTAACTTTACTTTCCACTTCCAACTGGGATTAAGACACTCACCTCTGGCTCACACCACAAAGGCCCTCTCAGTACAGATCTCAGTCATCCTAACTTTCCTTGGACCCCCCAATTCCAGCTCTACTCCAACAGCACCTCTAAACTTCCTCTTTTGCTCAACCCTAAATCAAGCTTCTGGCTCAGACTGGGTCAAAGAACTGCACCTCTAAATTTCTGTAAGTAGCACTTGCAATCTCAACTGATGTTTCTTATTTTGGATGCTGTTCGTATGTATTGTCCTCCTACTTGTATGGTTTTGCTGTACTTTAGAAGTAACGCTTGTGTTTTTACAAATGCATCAAGAACTAGATCAAAGATCATGTTGGCTTTACTCAGCTGCACCAAAAAAAATGCTACACTAGTTTACTTTAGTAACTTGAGTTATTTATTATATGGCTTAATAAAGTCCCCTTTTGCTATGGTCTTTCAGGCAGTATCAGCTTTCTACTTGAGATCCATTCTAGACTACTTCTTCAAATTAGCTACTTGTACAGGCTTCCCAGATCCTTGAAAATGCTCATAAGTCAACCACTTTTCATTCTTCCTTGTACAAATCTGAAAACAGTGACCCTCAGAGTAATTCCCGACTCCACAGCTGAAGCCTTGGTTCCAAAGGAATTCAGTAACTACATACTCATAACTTAAATAATAGGCATCCTTTAAGTAGCCTTTGACTTAAAGGTTGTTATTTGAATAATGACAAAACCCCTCGGATTCAAGCATTTCCTATAATAAAAAAGAAACCAAATCTAAACTTTGGATGTACTGGTCATCTTTTTTTAACGTCCTTTTTACTGCAAACTCTAAAAATTATCAGGTTTTTTATGTTTAGCAAAATATTTGTGCACAGATAATTTTGATCTTACATAAAAATGGCATGTACAACAAATCCAATTGCTATATTCCTAAATGCAAGTGATATTTGAGGAGGGATTAATATGACTTAATTCTCAACTGTATTTCCTTTTTTGCCTGAAGCTGAAGATAATAATTATAATTTCGATTAATCTTGTTCGGAATTAACATTATACACTGGTTTAGGTGAATTTAAAGGGTTCTCTAATCTCAGTCAGAGAAAGAATCCACATTTCAGCTGGGAGAATACTGCTTGACATTTATCAGGGACACATCTCAACCCGTATTCTCAAACCTTCACAAGCCACCACTGATAGAATCATAGAATTGTCAGGGTTGGAAGGGACCTTAAAGATCCTCTAGTTCCAACCCCCCTGCCAATGGCAGAGACACCTCCCACTAGAGCAGGTTTCTCAGAGCCCCATCCAGCCTGGACTGAAAAACCTCCAAAGATGGGGCTTCCACCACCTCTCTGGGAGGAGATCTGGGGAGTGAGAACTCCAATGTGCTAACAAGTGCATAGCTGCTTTTGCTACTATGCAGGGAGACATTGAATTTTTAGTCCAGGGAATAAACAAGTAAAAATTCCCATATTAACTAAAAATAAACTGACATAGGAAATATATCTGAAATTCATTTCTTAAAGAAATAAAAAAGTTCACACCTTACCCTTTATTTTTCACTACCAACCAAGCGAAAACTGGAGCTCTTGACATTCACACCAAAAGGTTTTTGTTTGTTTGCTTCACAATCAGTAGCGTGCTTTTCTTGCAGTTGATTGGATTATGACAGAACACAGCAGGGGTGACAGTGGTAATAGATTAAACAAAGTGTGTTAAAAAACCTAAGTAAATGTCAAAGATTGGTTTAGGCCTAGGGATTATAGCAATTATTTCTCCTAATTTAATTTGAAATCACAAAGGGCAGCTGGTTTGGAGCATTCTTAACCAAAAAGATCTGAAGCAAAGCATGAGCTTTCATCCCTTAATTTGCCTCAGTGACATCTTCACTTTAGGGGGGGGGGGAGGGGGAGTAAACCACAAAAAAAAAAACCAAAACCCACACCTGCTCTCTGCTCTCTAGTTCCCCAGTGTGTTTAAAGGTTCAATACTAGACATTTTGGTTTATATTTCAAAAAAAGGTATAATAGGTCCCTGCTGAGATCTCTTTTTTTTTTTTAGTATTTGAAACCTTTTATTAAATTTTGCTTATTTTCCTTATCTTTTTTCTTTTTTAATTGTTGCAATTTTGAAGTTTCCCAGTTTAAGTGTTTTTATAATATGAAGTTAGTTTACTTGTGTTACTAGTGCTCATATCAAGGGGAGAGCACTGAAGGTGTGTGGCTTTTGGGGGGTTTTTTCCTCTCCCAACCTAATATAATGAACTTTTTCCCAAAATAAGAACATAGACTACCTTCTTAGAAAGCTGAGACTAATTGTATGGATTGTCTGGCTCATAGTTCATAAACAAGTTTTGGTAATGTCTAGAGCACACAGGTGACTCACAGAAGGTTGTAAGAGTGACCCAGTCTTGGATTGGCTTGAGGCTCCATCTGTACAGAGACAACCCACAGGGAGCTGTGTCAGTAGCTCAACCCTGAGTCGTCCATAAACCACACACCAGACAGGGCAGTTCTGAACCATACAAAGAAGCAAAACCTGAGCTGAGCCTTGAAATCCCTCATCCAAATAACATGTCCTGAGTCTCAATCCAAACCACTATTCAGTAGCCTTCAGAAGTAAGATAAAGAGAACTTAGCGGGTTTCAGAGCTGATTACAACCAACAACCTTTTGCATCTAGATGGTATAATCTAATCAGGCATAGTCTTGCCACAATCAGGAAAACCAGGGGATAAAAATCCACAAATTTGGGTTAGGAATTGAGAGTTTCCTCTCCATTGGTACATCATGCCTGTAGAGACCCTTCACCCTTTGTTGGGAGACTGGACAAGGTCATTTATCTGGGATTGAGAGCCCTTAACTAGGGGTAAGCAAGTATTTAGCATGCTGTAAATTGGTAACTGTGGGCAATTAACTAAGGCACATGTATTCTTTAGAAGGCTTTTTAGGTTGTTATAGGGTATTCTTGCTTTTCAGTTGTAATAGTGCTTTCTTCTACTGTATCCATAAAAAACCTGCAGTAATGGCATCTTAAACCTGCAAGTGAAGCTCAGATAAAGTGTTTGCTTGAGCCTTGCAGTTAAACCTATGAATGAAGCTCAATTGGGTCACTTGTTTGAGCATTGCAGTCTAGTCTCTTCCACCACATTAATACAACTCTTTTCCAGTACCAGATAAAGAACAGGTTTGTCAGTTTGTATGCCTGTGAGTAGAAATACCTATACAGACTCTATAGTAAGCAAAGATAAACTTCTATTCTATTGAATAGAATGACTGATTAAATTTTTAGTCTCAGAACAATGATAATTTATCTATAATTTACTGAAGATTATTTAAAAATCTGGGATTTTTACAGATAAACAGCATACAAATTTAATTGAAGTCCAGACTATAACAGACTGTCTCATCTTCAAGTAGTTATATATTGCTGGGTGTTTAGTAACGCTATTATTAGTAGTAACTAATTCAGGGACTAGAATAAGCCACGAGCCATTTTAATGCACTGGAAAAGGAAGACAATAACCTTTACGGAAAAAATATAGGCATTTGTCACAAGAAGATGAATGTAGGCATATTAAAAAAAAAAAAAAAAAAAACAAAAACAGCTGAGAAAGTACAGTGTAATGGGTAATGTCTCTCACTTTATTTATTTTTGAAGCTTTTTTCCCCATACAGAAGGTCAACACCTCTCTGGTTCCAGTCAATTTCTAAGTTGACCATCCTGACTGATATTGCTGAATTGAGCCAAACATATAGATAAATAAGGAACTGTAACAAAACAGTAAATCATTAGTGGTCAGCACGATTGGAAGCAGTCAAAACAAGTTTAAATTGTCATCAGCCTCAAGAACTTCCTAGATTGTATCGGCATGGTGTGCTGCACATCAGAACACAATTCAATCCAACTTACTATAAATTATTAACAATATTAAAGATGTAGCAAGAATGCTGATTGATAGACAGGAGAAGAAAAATTAAACTTAAATTATCTCAGTTTACAGTGCTTTTTTTTCAATGTAACTGATAATGAATCATATCAAAAATACATTAAAACCAACAGCAACAGCCAAAGTAATCTACGTTGAAGTTCAGAACTATGCAAGATCACTTCTCTTACAGATTAAGACTTTTCACATTAATAGTTAAGTGGTGCTGGGAATAGGATGTTTATCTCTAAAAATAAAGACATTTTAGATTACTAGAATACTAAAATAGAGTGAAATCACACTAGAATTTGTAATCAATACTTTCCTGTAGGCAAAACAATCCATACCAACATAATTAATAAAAATTTGCAGGTCTGACTGGATATAACATTAAATTTTCAGGAAAACTAAGATTCCATCAAAGCTGCTTGATGAATACCAGACTATTATACCAACATTACTCTTAAGTACAAGGAATTTGCTGTATACCCGTATTTCAGAAGTTGCCATGTTCCGGTGAAGAAGTGAGCTTTCTCCTCAAACAACAGCCTATGCTAAAAGGAACAGATTAAACCAGTCATCAAGCTTATTTTATCTTCTGAGCTTGAAGTTCAACAGGATTCAAGAAGTGCAGGGGCTGACTTTAAGAAATTTAAATTGTTGTGCTGCTTAGACTTCAGATAAATATGACATATAGTCTCCACACAGCTCTCCTTCCAGAATATGAACCTGACATGTACAGCTTCAGTCACTTGATCTAGATAAGCAACTACGTAAGATAATTTTTATAGTGTAATGGTCTGAGGCAAGTGGCTAGAGAAATAGTTCTACTGTTTTCCGTACAGTTTACATGATACCTCTCCTGTTTTAACGGAACCATACCTACAATAAAACGTTAGCTTAGCATTTTGATATTAAAAATGTCCCTGAAGAATCTTCTGGCGGTTTTTAATCACCTGTTACTGCACAGTTTAAATTGGAAACTTATCCAAAGAGCATTGACATCACCAGATTTTTAGATTGATTTCAGGATATCACTCATGCTCTTGTTCAAAGAAACCTCCAGTACTCCCTGATGTAAACAAGGAAAATTTTGTGTTGTATCCAAATGAAACACTCATTAATTTTTCCTAAAATTTAATTCTTTGTTTGAAAGTAATCTGAAAATGTAATGCTTCGGCACAGAGGCACATAATTCAATGCCAGACAGCCCTCTTTAAGCATGAAGACAAAAGAGGAATATTCCTATTAAACATTAAATGGGAAAAAAAAAGAAAGGGGTGGGGAGAGAGCATGGCTGGTCCTCTTCTTTTCCTACATCCCATGATAGTAGTGCATCTTTGTTCCAAATGTAATACAGCTCTCTTGTTCGTGCTCTAGATGATTCAAGCGGAACACTGCATTTCAGCAACCACTATATATATATATATATATATATATATATATACCTGACTTGTGATTCCACACACATAAGTTAGGAAGCAAAATTACCTAACTATCCTAATTGTATGGATATAACTGTATCCTAGATGGCAGGCATGAAGCTACATGAACTCTAGCACTAAATATTTAGGCACCTTCTTTACTTCATAGAAAATGAGAAGATACTTTAAAACCAAGAAACTTCATTCCAGTTCCTCACATTTTCCTTTCAAAGGCATGCAAAAAAATTACTTACTCCATTTACCATAAAGTAAACCTGAAATTCTAGATTACTGGGGTTTCATATGTTTGGGTTTTTTAGTTGCGGTTGGTTTTGTTGTTGATGTTGTTTTGTGGGTTTGTTTTGGTTTGGGGTTTTTTGTTGCTGTTGTTTGTTTCTTTCTTTTGTTATTTTTTCCCCAAGAAAATAAAGCTTTATTTTTATTTTTTAGTAGCAAGACCAAATATTTATCATGCCTAAAAAGAGCATTTTCTTTTCAAAACTATGAAAGAGAATGATCTAAGGCTATTTTTGCAATCAAACCTCTCCCCAAATTAGATTCTTATTTTTTAAGTAAGACATTGCTATCCTTATCTGGATAAGGATAGAAAAAAAGCAACTACATCATTAATTACAAAATATTTGTATCTTTAATTCAATGCCTTTAGCATATCAGACATTAAATTCAATTTTAGATATTCTAACAGTTGTTACACAATCTATTTGGATGATTTTTTTTTTTTTTAAATAAACTGCTTATTTTAGCCCAAGTTGATTTTATGCAAATTAATAACAAGTAAGCCTACTAGCAGAAATATTTACTTAAACAAGAAACTAAGTGAATACTAAAACACTGAAAGGCAAATTCAGGATATTTAAACACACTTAATAAAACTTTTGGGGGGGTCTATTTTTTTGTTTTTTTTAACCTATACACTGCAGAAAAATTTCTAATCCAGAACCATATAGTGAATTGGCCACACCATTATATTTTTAAGACATATCTTTACATTATATATAAAATAACTGGTCATTTTGGACTTCTCAGTCTAAGCTATAAAAAGCTATTCTCGTTAAAAATGCAATGCTATCCTCTAGGACAGAGATTGCTTCATGTATATCAGCACACAGATACACACACATGTGTATATATATGTATGTGTGTGTGAATATTCCTCCCTCATCTTCAAAGCATTTGCTTGCCAGGTTATGTTTTCTGCCAGTGGCAGACCAACAGGCAAAACAAACCTCTACAAATGATGCAGCTTTGGCATGGTATCCCTTTCACAGAAAACCAGTATGCATACAGGTTTCTTCTAAACATATTTCCTCACAGAAATGAGATTTTGTCTTTCCGTTGTAACAAAATGTCCTTAAAAAAAATAAAATAAATAAAAAATAAAATAAATAATAATAAAAAAAATCTGGTCTCAGTCTGTATTTTCATTACCAAACATGTAATGAAGACCCAGGAAATACTGGCAATTACAACTCAATACAGTTTAAACATCTCGTTAGAAGCCAGTATAGGGGGAAAAAAAATTCAGTTGATTTTTCCAGCACTTTCAAAATCAGATTTGTAGGAAAAGAAGTAATCAAATGGAATGTTGATGTTATGCACCATCACAAATTATACATTATGTTGGATGGTAAAAACATTCACATTAAGTACATAATTTATAGAGATAACACTAACTATGAACAGGTATTTGATGTAGGAAAACAGGGGAAAGAATAGTTATGGCTCTACAGGAATTCTTGCTTAAGCAACACTCCAGAATCTTACCTTACTCTCAAACTACCTGTAAGCTATTGTAATTGAGGCAGGAAAAAGAAATGTCTGTATGCAAAATAATTTTTAAAGTGCTTTTTATCAAACCACAAGTTGGATGTGTTGTAACATCATCATCCCATTTCACTTAGTCTGAAAATCACACAAGCCTCTCAAACAAATAAAGGATTGATCCCACTAAGAAACACTCCAAATTCTAGGTCTGGTCTAAAAATAATGAAATTTTACCACAGGAAAATTACCTGCATTGAGTTTCCACTCTATAATCACTTGAGTTCTCAAATAATTCTGATGTGTTTTTCAGAAAATTGCTTAATGAGATTTTAAAACTCAGCCTTGAGGATTCTGATCTCAAACTTCTTACAGACTCCTTTAGCTCGCTAAACCAGACTACTGGCTATTCTGTACTATATAAAATCATCACAAATTTTTGAGACATCATTTCATTCCTGTAACAGCTAGACATAGTATGCAATATTTCTGTGCATTGTAGGTGAGAATGAAACAGAACAATTCACAGTAGCCTGTATAGGCATTAAGGTTACTCTTTTATATCTGACAATAATTATGTTTACTTCAGGATTCAGGGGAAAATCAGAAGGCATTTTGGACATCAGTCAAAAGAGTATGGGACAGAATAGATGTTCTTATTACATGTATCTGATTCTCCTATAAGATTAGCAGAGTATCACTATTTCTAATTCATTTATATAGTAAGTGAATGAAGAAAGCACATTATAGGTAAGCAGCTCTGCAGCATCTGCACGCTCTGATGTTATTTCAGAATAAAGATTTCTGGAAAAAAGTGGAAATAATGCAGAATCTTTAACAAGAACTAGCTGTTAACAACCTGAGTCTCCAAAAAAAAAAAAAAAATCTTCCATTTTAAACAGCATTTAAATATCTATATCAAGAATAAAAGACTCTATTTATTTCTTGCCTCAGAGGAGTTTCATCCACCCAGGAAACAACAGGTATGAAACTGTTACCGTTCTCTTAAAGAAAGTAATGCCCCTAAGTAACAATAACAAGATTGGCATAATATACAGTGTAAAATATCTGTATACTGAGAAAGAGAACAGAAAACATTTATTTTAAAAGATGGTTAAAGGTATGTCTTTAGTGCAAGATCGACAGTTCTGGTGACTTCAGTGTTGAGAGAAAAAAAAAAAATCAGAGGAAGAACAGAAACGTCTCTGCCTAAGATACAAAATGCTAATTTACCCTGTGTTCCTTTTCATCTAAGGATATTTCTTTTGATACTGATGTTCCAATCAGCTTTAAGTACCAATTAGTGTCATTTTTTGCCTCATATTCTACAAACGGGGATATGAATTTCCCTCATTAATTACCAACACACTAGACAATGTAGAGTAGGGGCACATTCTGTACTTCAGCTAGCAGAAAATCATTTTAAACACAGAATTCACTGCCTATGATGCCATTTGTAAGTCTACAGTGCACACCAGTGGAGTACAGCAGTATATGCATTTGTTCACTGTTTTCAGTATAATGTAAAATTGCTTTGTAAATATTTAACTTTTAAACAAGCAGAAAAGCATGTCCTTCAGAAATAATAAAGACGAATATAAAATATTGAGAAGTTTTGCAAAGAGCATAAACAAGAATGTTTTATTGTGCATGCTGTAAGATTACGTGAGCATTCTAAAACCCGAAACTTTAGTAGCCTTGCTAACTGTAATTCTGTGTTTACAAACATCAGGACAAAACATCAAGGATTTGCTCTGCTTTACAAAGAGTCCAAAGACCTAACTAATGAGACTCAGATACACTTTTTGTGTCTTTCAGACTGTAAGGTTAGGTAGTTGATCTGTAAACTAAGCTGTATCTGACAAAACTGGATAGCCCATTTCTGGGAACATTCAATTAGCAATGTCAAACTTCTAACATTCTTCAGAGAACTTAAAAGATTCCTAATTTTCCATACAAAGATTGCTTTACAAACATCTCACGTCAACACCCTTTATTTATTCAATGGTTTCACAGACTTATCTTTGCCCTTCTGTGAATTCTCATGCAAACACAACAGGTATAATTTTATACTGTGCAGTTGCTTCTCCCTTTTTAAGAAGAGCGAAATGGTTTATGGTTAATAGGTTGTTTGTACTATATGTGAAAAGCAAGGCACATGAAATACTAATTGATTTAATATCCCGCTAAGAGCTGCAAGCTCTTCTAGAAATAGAACTAAACCTCATTAACTAGACAGTACACACAAAATGGTTTTGACTGATAAGAAACATAGACACATAAATCTTGGTTTAAGATGTGATCTTACGGACTGAATATTGTGTAACAAGCTCATAAATAGGTCTCTTATAAAAGTCCCAAATGTATCTAATGAGTTCACATACTGATAGCATTGTTAGGCCACAAATTCACAAAAATGTGTAAAAGTGGCTCCTAATAGTACAATACACTTTTTTCTGCAATAAATTCAGTGTAAGGAAGGGACACTCCACTTCCACTCCTTCTTCTTCCATGAAAAAGTACTTAGCAGACATAAAGTCTTACTACCTAGGTCTCTAAAGAAGGCCAAGACACGATTTTCACTATCCACTCAGACAGGTAAGGTAACATTTAAACCCTAATCCATAGTGAGGAGATCTTTAATAAAACCAGCCAGTTACAACTTGATCTGAAATTGTGACAATAAAAGATTATTTGAAATTAAGGAAAGGCTAGAGTAAGCTAAATGAATGAGTGTCCTTCAAGAAACAGACAAAAAGGTGTGCAGTAAAAACAGATGACATTTAACTGCTTGCAGATAAAGAGAGTGATGTCAAACGTCTATCAAGTTTTGCAAAGTAAGCTTCTGGTAATAAGCTTCTAATTTTACTGTTTGATGGGAAAGCATAGAATTTATAACAGAAAAAAAATTATCAATCTGAACAGTAAATGCAACTTCCTGTTCTATCTGTTAAAATGGCGTAATTTATGACACCAAACAAGACAAATTCAAGACTAGTTTCACACAAAGCTACCTATGATGCTACAAAAATTGCCAAATTCATGCAGCAGGCATAATGCTTTTAAAAAGGTGATTATCAAGATCACTGATGCTTTCCGTATTTAGTTTGTTCCAAGGTGAGTTAAACCTCACCTTTTAACAGAAATATAAGTAATTTCATTCACATTAGTCTGATTCATCAAGACCAGTATTTTCCTGTAATTTAAAAACTAGATGCATAATGCTTATAAATCTCAGAAGACAAGCAGAATGCTCAAAATATCACCCCCTGTTAGCAATTAAAGCAATTCATCATGTTCCCAAGAGAAAAACAGGAACACATACATATGTGTATATGGCTGCACATCCATAAAAATTGAATCTATCAATCTCCAATCAATTCTCAGCAAGGTTTTACTTCATGTTATTCAATTCTTGCTGACAGTGCCATAAAACATAAAGACTACATTTCTTAAGCAAAACAATTAACTAAATCTAGACATCCTCTGTTGTGTAGAAGTATGACAAGCTAAAATCCTACTTAATGAGCAAGCAGAAACTAAGAACTAAAATCTGAAGGAACTCAAATATGACAGATAGATGTTAATTTGTTGCTGTGGATGTTCAGCGATGAAGGAAATTTCATTTACTTATGCACCACCTTGTAATTAGAACTTGGAATTTAATAGACTGCTAGCAATCTTTTCCAAAAACGTGCAAAGAAAGCTAATTAACTTTCATGGTTAATTCAAAATCTGAGATGTTAAATTTGTAAAAAGTTCTACATTCTCTCCATATATTTAGTTACAGAGACACACAATTTGAGTTTTATTCAATCTAAATAGTCCTCAACCCATTGCTCTGAAAGCTAAATCCCAAAAATTGCAACACAAATATTTATTATTCTACTCATGAACCTGGATTGAAATGAACACTTCTTTCCTATCACCATTCACAGAATCTCTATGATTGGAAAGTCCTTTAAGATGATCAAGTCCAACCATTATCTAACTCTACCAGTACCACTACTACACCATATCCTTGAGCTACGTATCTAGATAGATTTTAAATACATCCAGACATGTCAATTCAATCACTTCCCTGAGCAGCCTGTTCCGCTCTTTGATAACCCTTTAGTATAAAAGTTTTTCCTACTGTCCAACCTAAACTTCCCCTGGTGTAACCTGATGCCATTTCTTCTTGTCCTACCAGTTGCGACTTGTGAGCAGAGACCAACACTCACCTCTCTACAACCTCCTTTCAGAAGTTTTAGAGAGCAATAAGGTCTCCCCTCAGCCTCCTTTTCTTCAGACTAAACAACCCCAGCTCCCTCAGATGCTCCTCATAAGATTTGTTATCTAGATCCTTTTTCACCAGCTATGTTGCCCTTCACTGGACCCACTCCAGCACCTCAGTATCTTTCTTATACTATAATGCCCAAAATTGAATGCAGTAAGCATGGTGTGGCATCACCAGTACCAAGTATAGTGGAACAATCACGTCTCTAGTCCTGCTGGCCACACTAATTCTCATGCAGGCCAGAACGCCACTGGCCTTCTTGGCCACCTCAGCACACTGCTGGCTCATGTTCAGCTCGCTGTCAATCAACACTCCCAGGTCCCTATCTGCTGAGCAGATTTCCAACCACTCTTCCCCAAGCCTGTAGCATTGCATGGGGTTGTTGTGGCCAAGTGCAAGACATGACACTTGGCCTTGTTGATTCTCCTCGTTAAGATCACTGATAAAGGTATTAAACAGGAGCAGCCCCACCACTGAACCCTGGGGACCACTTGCGACCGGTTGCCAATGGTGCTGCCACCCTCTTGGAGGAAGAAGCTCCAATTCCCCCCAGCTGGGTCTCAGATGCCTCAATAGTTACCTGCCTATCGACTCTTCTGTCTTTGCTGGATCATCATCCTTCACCTCCACTGAGACAGACGACTGCAAGATCTCACTACCACCCTGACCTACAGGTACTGGCCAGCTGCTCCCAGGCTCCTCTCTAGCAAGCCCTGGTTGATCCCCATCCACCTTCAAGTCTAATTTAAAGACCTATCAAGTAAGCCCCACCGCCTCTTGCCCCAGGATCCTTTTTTCCCTTTGAGACAAGTGTTCCCCATCTGTTGCCAGCAGGCCTGGGGTCATATAAAGCAGATGGTGGTCAAAAAAACCAAAATTCTACCACTGGCAACAGCCTCTGAGGACATGTGTTAATCAGGTGTGCTTTCCTTTCTATATTCTTCCTGCCACTGAAGGGATTGAGGAAAACATGACCTGTGCTCCAGATCCCCCAACCAACACCCCCAGTGCCCTAAAATTCTTTTTAATCAATTTAGGACTTCCATCCACAACATCATCACTGACAGCCTGCATAACCAGTAACAAGCAATAATCAGAGAGCCAAACCAGACCAGGGAGTGTCCTGGTGATGTCTCTAACCCAAGCCCCAGGGAGGCAGCACCTTCCTGTGGGATGGAACCGGGGACCACAGGGGGCCTTTTGTTCCCCTCAGAAGGGAATCCTCTACAACAATTATGCTCCTTTTTTTTCGGAACACAAGCAGTTCTAATGCATGTGGCTGGCTGACTCACCTCTGGCAATCCCCTGGATAGATCTTCATCTACATCCTCGTTTGCCTGGCAATAAAGTTCCAGAGCCTCATACTTGTGTAAGGGAAACGGGCAAGTGAGGGAGGCTGGGAGGTGATACGCCTGCCTCCTAGACCAGTGTCTTGTTTTCATGCTCCTCTCTCTTAGGTTCTCTCCTTCTGTCCCGTGGCAAGACAAGGGCCTCAGGGTGTGTGACCCCACCGATCTCTCTCCCTCTCACACTGCCTGATGGTCCTCAACATTCCCAGTTCCCCCTTCAGCTCTGCCACCAGCCTGAGCAGATCCTTCACTTGCTTACCCCATGCACAGGGGTGTCTCTGCTCCCTCGAGAACCAGGGCCGGCTCAGGCGCTCCCTACAGACAGAGACCTGCACGGCCGCATGTTATGGCGGCTCCCTCTGGGTCCCCACTGTCCTCCCGGCAGCGGGCTCTCGGCCGAGCGATGACCACGGCCAGGTCCTCGCCTGGGAGACCGACGACCACGAGCTGAGTTCGCCTCTCAGTCCAAGAGGGGGGTCCAGTTACCCCCAGCTGAACTCACCTCGTGCACTGGCTGAGCTCCTAGCGCCGCGCCTGCACGCCCTCCGTCGATCGCAAACAGCCGCCCCGCGCGCAGATGGTCTGTGGGTCACTCAAGCTGCCGCGGAGGCCGCCGCGCCTGCGCTCGGCCTGCTCGCGCTTAGGGCCGCTCCCGCCGGGCCCCTGTTCTGGGCGGCGGGGTGACAGCCGTTGCCATGGCAACACCCCCCCCCCCACCCCCGTCAACCTCTCCCGCCGGATCTGCCGGCCGGTCTCTCCGCTCCGCCGCGAGCGGAAAAGGCCCGGAAACTCCTGAACACCGAGAGCTGCCGCTCAGCTGCTGGCCGGGCCGGGCCCGAGTGGCGAGATCCTGCATAAGCTGTCAGTGTTCTTAAATTACTCCACTGAAGGCCGGTCTCCTTCGTAAAAGCTTTTGTGGCACCAGAACTCCCCCAAGAGTTCCCTGCTAAGACAAATCAGTTGCCTGACACACCTACCTGTCTGTTCTTTTAGGTATTAGGGCCAACCTTTGTTGCACTTGGAAGACCCTGTACTTCAAGACCAGTTAGAGCTGCCTCCCATCAGGGTAGTCCATCGGGCTACAGTGACAAATCTTTGATTTATCACGTTCATAAACTCTAGATATGATTATACTTTTAACCATAACACAGAAAATCAGACACCTCCATTTTTTTTCTTACTCCCTGTGATACCAATGTACTGCTGACATACCTGCTTCATGCTTTCGATCTTTGTTTGTCTCAGTTCTTCATATTTCCATTTCCAAAGAAATAACTCATTTTCTATTTTTTCCATTTCTTTTTCCAGAAACACATTCATTCTGAAAAAGTATTTTAAAAGTCAGCATTACATCTTTTTGCAATTAACAATGGACACGTTACTCTGAATTTCCTGTTCATAGCTTGAGTTTTATTTTGCTGTCTTTGTCAACGGCATATCTGTTTTTCATTAAAAATCTGTATTATCATCACACAGTTATTCCAAGAGATTTACCAAAAATAATAGCTAAAGAGAACAAACCCCCAAATCCACCAGTATAGAAATAAAACTTCAAATGAAATAACATTTTGGGATAAACTGAAGAAGATTTGGAAATGGACTTCAATTAGCAATTCGGGTCATCTAATACATGGCAAGTTAGTGAAGATCCTCAGAGAAAAGGTATTTTATCACCTTTGTTTGGGTACAAACAGAAGATTATTTTAAAGACACTTACACAGGGAAGTATATGCAGTATATAGACAGTACTGAAACAGAAGATGATCTACTTTAGATGTTTAGATGTTAACAAAAATAATTCAGGTAAATGATTTAGGGCACACAATTCACAAAAACCAAAAGATGATTCCTGGGAGAAAGGTACTGTATTACTGAAAGAGTGAACTTTGATATTTACTTTTACCCCTCTTTTAACCAATTAAAATATTTTCAGTCATTGAGGAAATAATGAAAGAAATATGAAGCATCAGAGGCACTCCAGATGTTCTTGTCTTTGAAAGCAATTAAAAACTTATTCCTCTGTTCACAGGAAGCACTATTAACCAAGTTCCGAAGACAAGAACGAACTTGTCATTATTTTATTTTATTAAATTCTTTCATGATTTCATTTTATACTTCCATAATGTGTATGCATCATCTTGTAATTTTGCAACAAAATAGGATTTGGAACATTATTAAAATGTGAAAGAAAAAAAATCTTAATTGTAAATAAAAGCTTTCAGGTTTTATTTCTATGAAATCAAATTAAAAAAAATAAAATTCTGGATTATTCTATTGGCTATAAACAGCAATATAGGAATAAAACCTATGAGGTCAGGACAGTGAAGAAATTTTAAATCCAAAAACCTGTAAAAGTACAGAAATCCAGTAACTATGTTGTTTTAAATTATATAGATTCTGTGAAAGTGGAGGCATGAAGGGCTAATCTACCAGAAAAGAGAAAATTATTGAAATAGTTGAAATGAAAATTCTAATACTGTCAAAGAAACTGTCGTATCCCACAGTACTTCCTTTCCATTCTGAGACTAATGAAATTTGGCAACTTTTTTATTATATATGTTCATGCCAGAGCAGCATGTACATTCTGAGAATACATCTACATTCTGAGAATATTTGGTTTTAAATTCATCTTCCACAACAACACTGTTAACTTTAAGAAATTAAAGCCAAGTGTATTGATGCAACTTGGGGGGGGTGGAATTTCTATTTCTGTAGGTTATTGTGCAGAGATACCAAGAGTTACCACTACCTGGTCTGGTCAGGTCCTGGAAGCAGTTTGAGCTACATTAACAAAGAAATCCACCTAAGTGAAATATATCATCTTATTCTCTCTTCTTTTACAACTAAACCTAATGCTCTTAAACCAGGGATCTTTTTCTGCATAGATCTATCACATAGCACAGCTTATCTTGGTAAACACCTCCAGCTACTGTAACATTATAGTAATAAAATAAACACCATCGCTCACAAAGCCAAGTGGAGCCAGATGATTTCTGTCATATGTACATAACCTAAGACATGAATTTCAACTGATTAGTTTTTCGTCTAAAGTAATGGGATCTGTCATTGAAACAGTATCATGACTTCATTGGGGAATGGAAAGAATGATTAAGAGGGATGTTTAATACAGTAGAAAGTAAAGGCATGGAAGATGGCAGTTTAACACTTTGAATAATAGCCTATTGACTGTACTGAATATATTTAAAGTCCTTAGAAATCATCTAATCTGAAAAGTAAAAGTGGAATGTCCTGTATATGATGCTTACTTAGAAGATACTACATTTATTTTGTGTTACAGTATCTCTTAAGTGAGATCAGGTTCCTCTGATGCTACTAAATTAAACAGATGATCCTGACTACATAATGTTTATTATTAAAATAAACAAAACCAAGAGTAGGGGAGAGAATGTAGCAAAGACTGATGAAGCAGTTTACTACTATTTAAGCAAAAGTTCAAGATCAGAGCTCCCCTTACACAAAACTGGGAGGATTGGCAGATAGACCTGAAGGCTGTATGGCCATCCAGCGAGACTTGGACAGACTGGAGAACTGGGCAGAGCAGAACCTAATGAGGTTTAACAGGGATAAGTGCAGAGTCCTGCAGCTGGTGAAGAAGACTAAATTAGACCAATACAGACTGGGAGGTGATCTGCTGGATAAGGACTTAGGAGTCCTGGTAGACAAGAAGTTCTCCATGGAACAGCAATGTGCCCTTGTGGCCAGGAAGGCCAATGG
>JANIJG010016048.1:0-35196 GCA_024611175.1 Megaceryle torquata
TTCCAAGCCCCCCGTGGAGCTGTGGTGCTGAGGGCCAGGGGTCAGTGGTGCCCTGGCAGTGCTGGGGGAATGGTTGGGCTCGATGACTTGATGATTTCCAACCGAAATGAATGTGAATGTCATGGGGGTCTTGTGAAGGATGAAATGTGAGCACTGTTCCACTTGCAAAGATCAGAGCAGAAACATCCAGCCTAAGGATGCAAATTCAGGTGTTTTGTTCTAGTTTGGGAGAGCTGAGAGCCTTCTAAGGCACGTTGCCAGTTTCCCGAGCAAGCGTGGCCGAGCGGGAGGCTCGCTGCCGCAAGACAGACAGGCACGAGAGCGGCCGGGGCTCGCCGACTCAGCTGCAGCAGCTCCAGCCTTCCCCAGGTCCCGCTGCTGTGCCTCCTCAGCGCTGGTGTCACCGCTGCCCCTCGCAGACACGTCACCTCCCACGGCCGTGGAGCGCAGCCGGGCTCAGGCAGCTGCTCTGGCTCCGGCAGATGTCGGCCGCTGCCCTTCGGTGCCACCGCAGCCCCTGCCAGCGGGCCAGGAAAGAAAGGGCACAAAGCAGGGCCGCATCTGTTCTGGAACAAAGGACATCTGTCCCTGGCCCGAGCGGCTTTTTGGCATGGCTGCACAGACACAAAGGCTCAGGTTGACTGATACAAGGCTGGTAGTCCATAAAACAAGCCCCGGGGTCTTAGGCTGTCCAAATGTCTGCTGACAGCGAGCCGGCGGCTCGGGCAGGCGTGAGGGGTTATTCTTCCATCTAAAGGGTGAGTGTAGCACAGGCTGGGGACCATCCTGTGCATAGCCTTTACCCACACATCTGCCCACGGGTTAGCATCTCTTCCACTCAAAACCTGGACTGCCATGGAGTTACAGACAGCAGATGTTCGTTCGACTGGTTTGGAGTGTGACATCTGCAGAGCAAGGTTTCTTTGCTTCGTTCGAAGCCGAGTTCAGCTGTTCCTTTCTGCGGGTTGCTCAGTTTTAGTTGTGGGCAAACCACAGATGCACATCTGCCTTCTGTGTGGGTGTGAGTCTTTTAGAAAGGACAGACTTCTAATAATACACCTTCCGTGAAATGTTCTGAAGAGAAGCTGACCATAGCAAATTCTGATTATTAGCTTGCTTAGCACCACTGTTAATTAATACACTTACCTCCTTCCCTCCTCTGCTGCTGCCGGCGGTGGCTGTAATGCATTTTAGCTGGGTGGGGGATCACCAACAAAAATGTTGTAGCAGAGTGTGCGTGTTCAGACAGAACAATGAAGAAAGATTTTAGTGTGGTGTATGAAGCTCTGGTGGGGAAGATGTGCACACTGTCCTGCAGGTATGAGCTTCTGACCTTGCATCTTGTTGTTGAAATGGTTGGCTTTGCTCAGATGAAGGTGATTTGTTTACTGCATCTTGGAAGGAAAAGAAAATGAAGTGTGTTACAGGGAACTACGACCGGGGATGTATCCCTATTCCGCTCAGTGAATGGGAAATACGAGCGAGATAAAAAGGCAGAAACATTTCAGAACTGTGCCATTCTGCAGGTGGTCTGAAACCTAACAGCTGCTGGTGTGTCTGCTACGTCTGCAGTCTTGACAGAGAGGTGTGAGGCACAGAATTCACACTGGGATCCAGATGAGCTCTCTATACCACAAAGTACAGAGTTAAAATACAGAAGGTGGAAATTGTTCTTTTGTATACCAGGATGTCCAGATAGATTTTCAGCTGTCTGGTGGTGGTATGAGAAACTGCAGTAGAGAGTGGTTGAAAAAAATAATCTACTTTTCAACAGCTAACAGAAGATTTTCTGCTGCAGATCAATTTGTTACGTGCTGCTGTTTGATGGCTGCTGCAAACACGCCTCTGTAATAGTGCTTCTGGGATTTGAGCAGGCTGCAGTGTTAGAGCCCCTCCTCGCTTCTTTGGCCCCGCGGTGACAAAAGACATGGTAAGCTCAGAGACAGATCGGAGAGTTCATATTGTCTGGCTTTATTTTCATCTAGCTTGAAAGCCTAAAGTGGTAGACATCACATGCAGCCAGTGGGACCTTCTGAGTGACCAGGAGTGCCGAAATGATGGAGCCTTCCTCTCCCTTCCCGACACAAGCAGTGTAAGCTTGGGCAGCTCTTCACTTGAACTGAGATATGTTCTGAAGTCCTTTCTGCCAACTTTTCCAGTCCCTGGCCACCTCAGGCCAGATGGGTGGTCCCTGGCTAGCGCATGCTGAGCACAGGAGGGGACGGAGCCCTCCTCTGGGTCATCATGTTTTCATCTGAACACAGTATCCCTGGCAGAGGATGAACTCCGTGAGTGCTCTTCCTGGTTCTTGCTTGGGAAGCTGCTCTCAGGTGTAGCTCGTGGCCTTACGCAGATGTTAATATGCACTGTCAGCAGGTGACAGAGCACTCTCACTTTCGGTGGAAAGCAGCTCGGTAGGGGCTTGTGGGCATAGAAGGAAAGCTTAAGACATGGATGGATACTCTTGATGCTAGTGCCACCTTCAGCACCACCAGTCTCCTCAGATTTGCTCCGTCCGTCGTTACTTGTAATGATGAATCAGATCAGGGAACTTACTTGGGTAGGAAATATCCTGATTTAAAACCTGGATCAATTCCCTGATGAGTTCACCTTGTTTATAGCTGCATTATATAACCACATCCCGAATAAATATTCCCTAAGAGCAACGTGATGCCACCTGAGGTTTGTTTGAACACGAGTTTCTGATCAGTAAGAGTCCTGGCACCACCGAGGGGGTGGTGAAGTAGTGGAAATGATTATCTGTGAAGGGGGTGGGACCTGCTGGAGGTTCATGTGAGCACTGCCACTGAAAGAGACATCCAGGAGCCATGGTCTGGGCGGGTTGCAGCTGTAATGTACTGTACAGAGGCCAGCAAAACAGATATTCACCATTTACCATTAATTAGGAAATGCAGAGGTAGGTCTCAGGCTTCTGCTGCAGACCTGTGCAAATTAATCTGCTGGAGGTTTTTCATTCCCTGGATTCCTCAAACACTCCAGGAGTTATATATAGCCAGAGTTGTTGGGAGGCAGCCATGTAGGAGGAAAAGGACAGTAGTTGGCACCTACTGCTGCTGTGACTGACACCCGGAGAAACTAATGATATGCAAAGTCAGGAGGTGTTGTGTTTAACAAATTCTTTAAGCAATCACTATTATGAAGTGTTCGCTCAAGAGGATGAAGCTATGTGTATTATATTAGCAAAATAAGAAGAGCTGGATTTGATTTTTTTCTGCTTTTGTGCTGTGATTTGGCCACCCCCTCCAGCTATCTGAAACAAGAGGCATTGTTTATTTACTGGTTTTAAGCCAGTTTCTTGCACTGAACTTGGCTAACTCTGGTATTGTAAGGATCAGTACTTTGCAATGTATACTTCAGCCTTTTAACATGTCTTTTAGATTGTGTTGTTTCAAGATTAAGTGCCTCAGGTATTCACAGCAATGAGTGAGAGAAATGAAGAAGGTTCATCTCTTGCACAGTGTCATTCCCAGTCTTAGTTAGCCTGAGCCCTCAGCCAGAATTTGTATCTAAGTTACATACCACACCCCAAAGAAATACGAACATCTTCCTAAGAGGAAAAGAATGCTTTGGGAACGCCAGAAGAAAAGCTTCCAGAATTATCTTGGTGATCGAGTCACAAACAAAGTTGCTCTGAAATGGAGGGATAAAAGTCATTGGGATTAATCCCAGGTCTTGCATGTTTGTGTTAGTGCTTCTCCAGTCCTGCTGTGCAGGTGAACGGGTGGTCCAGACACAAACCGTGGACACACAGTCCAAAGATGTCCAGGCTCAGCCTTGAATCTGGTCCCTGTTGCTCTCTCATGTCTTTACAGGAGGCCAAATCCAAGCTCTGGAGCCAAATATCTTAGTCCCTTCAGTTGATGCTGAGCCCTAAACTACCCCGCTGGCTGCAAAGCTCAAAACTGTACACTGGAAATTCTTAAATGAAAATATGCAGTTTAAAAAATTTGAGTGCGCTGTCCCTCTGCCCCAAATGCTTCATCGCTTCCAGCTGCAGGTGGCTGGCACTCACAAACACGCTCTTGTTGGTTTTGTGGTTTGTCTTTAATAGATCTTCCTCTCTGTGTTTTATTCTGAGATTTTCCTGCTGGCTGTGACAGAAATATGGAAGCTGTAGGTTTTATTTATCTTTCTACCCACCTACTTTGCCATTCAGCTCCTGGAATGATCATTTGCTTTCCCTGTGGAGCCGTTAATCGTGCACCACGAATTAGCCATGGCTGTAGAGACTGCGAAGCGTCTGCTGGCACAATGGCCCCTGTGGTAGAGGGGAGAGAAGCCTCGTCACGGTACCCGTCAGCACTACTGTAGTTAAGAACCTGTCAGTCTCCATTAAACCCCCCATTATTCAGGATTTCAGAGCAATCTATAAATATTTGCTCCAGTACAAAAGAGCTCAGCTGAAGAGCTCCTATATTTAGCTGGAGGTGAGGTTTGGTTGGTTGCTGGTTTGTTTTTCCTCTCCTTTTAAGAAGATGCTCTCAAGGTTAATGGAACCAGCATCTGACCTCCCTTTTTTAATGCTGCACTTGCTTGCCCCGTGCGGGTACCGCTGTGTGACTGTTCTCCTGACAAATGTGTCACAACGCGAGTCCCTGCAAAGGACGGAGACCGAACCCTAAGGTTCACCGCAGTCTGCGCAAGCATGGATTCAGTAGGAGCCAGGGCACAGTGTATCTTCTGTCACAAGGGTTTTGAAACTTTGTTAGAAAAAATCCTCCTGTAATTAATCCTCGATGCCTCTCTTAGGGCCTAATCATGCGATGGGATGTGCCTGCACTGGCCTAAATGCTCAGTGAATGGTGTCACCATCTCCTGCCCCGAGCCAGCAAAGTGCTCTAGCTGGGGGATGGCTTTTGTGACACGTAGATCCGATGGGTTGGTCTTGGTCTTGCATTATATGGTGTAGAAGTTCTCCTAACAAAGGTAGTGGTGGCTTTTCCCTGACTGCTCCCAGGACAGCAAACCTCCAAATGGAAGCGATCAGAATTATCCTCAACCACAGCGAGTGAAGGGAGCTCAAACGTCCTCATCGCGAAGGACCCAGACCAATCACTTCAAAGGCCAAATCGTGTCCCACAGAGCTCCTCCGGTGAAGAACTGTGCACCTCTTGCTGAGTGTTTATTGCCGGTCACCTGCAGAGCTGCATCGCAGCAACAGAGGAGGAAAAACATCTGTTAGGGCCTTGCTCGTCTGTCTCTGATTTGTGAGACAGAGTAAGGGGTGGGCTTTCAGCTGTCAAGCTGCCTGGATTCAGTCGTGTACTCTACAGTGGATTACAAATACCTACCAAACCCTGCGGTGAAAAAAGTACCGCTCAAGTCTCACCCCTGGGAGCTGAGAAGAGTACGAATTAAGGTTGCAGTGCAGTCTGAATTCAGCCCATTTGGGCAGACGGAGTAGGATAAAGTCTTTCTTACCTGTTACCGGTTACGTTCCAGTGCATGGAACTGACCAGATGTGTCTAAAAGGTAAGGAAACAAAAAATCATCTAATTTCAGACTTCCTGCTTCCCTGAGCCTTGTCGCAGAGTCTGTGGCATGCCGAGCAGAGTACTTTCTGTGGGTACAGCAGGGAGGACTAAGCCAGCTGGAGATACTGAAGTCCATGTGGCCACATGTGTGGAGGGAGTCGACCAGTGTCATAGTGGGGCCGCTCAGAGTTATAGCGATAGATGTAGGTTCCTGATGACTATAAAAAAGGCATCATGCCTGCATTCAAGAAGAGGAAGGAGGATCCAGAGACCTACGGGTTGCTCAGACTCATCTTGGTCCCTGGGATGATCATGGAAACCTGTGAGGCAGCAGCATCTGGGGTAGTATGTCAAATCTGGGGCTCCCCAGTGCAAGAAAAGCATTGACATCCTGGAGTGAGTTCAGTGGAGGGCCACCAGAATGATTGGAGGCCTGGAGCACAAGATGTGCGAGGAGTCTGAGCGAGCTGGGTCTGTCCCACCTGGAGAAGAGAAGGCTGAGGAGGGATTTTACTGGTGTCTACAACTACCTCATGGGACAGTCTAGAGAAGATTGGGCCAAACTTCTCAGGCACACCATGGAAGCATGAGAACTAAACACATCCTGCACAAGCCACTGAGCAATTTGCTTTAACTGGATCCACTTTGAGCAGGAAGTTGGACTGGAAACCTCTGGAATTCTCTTCCAACCGGAATGACTGCATGCTGGTTTGGAAGGAAATAAGGTATTATGTTTATTTCAGAAATTTAATAGAACACCCTAGATCTTGTGATTGGAGTTTGCCAGACCTCCAATCGATCACATCTGTGTTTCCAACTTTGCTCTCACAATAGGAGAGCAGATGCTTTCTTGGAATTGCTTCAGATGGTGCCTGGCTGTGGAAGACAATTGTGATGACACAGCAGGAAATTATCATGAGATTGTCACGTGCAGAAAAGGTTTAGTGATAGCAATTTAGGTCATGGCCAAACTTGACCTTAGGAAGTCTTTTTGTAGGTTCACAGAATCCCAGCACAGTGAGGGCTGGCAGGGTCCCCTGGAGATGCTCTGGTGCCACCCCCCTGCTCCATCCAGCAGGGTCACCCAGAGCAGGGGGCCCAGCAGCGCAGGGTCCAGGCGGGGTGGGAATCTCTCCAGAGAAGGAGACTCCACAACCTCTCTGGGCAGCCTGGCACAGGCTCTGGCACCAGAGGTTCTTCTCTCAGCCGTGTCATTCTAAAGGAACTGGCTCATCACAGCCCTTTTGGAGTTCTGCACCACAGCAGCTCCACTGTTAACTGGGGAACAGTACCAGTGTCTGTAACTGGAGCACGCAAGCAGCATAGCGAGCCCAGAAAATGCCAGACACTTGCAGACTAGCCCAGTATTAAAACTGAACGTATAACAGCTTCTCAGCAACAGTTTGATTTGACTTTGTAATTTTGCTAGAAGACTTAGGCCAGGTTTATATCACTCTTTTCAATGTGCCCAGGAATGTTCTCAGCCATTGAGGCCAGCTGGCACGGAGCAGCCCGTGTCAATGCTGGTGCACTGGGTTTGCCTGTGTTGGGTGGCTGCGAGCAAACTGCTGCTTGGGTGTGGTTCCTGGCAGGCTCCTGCCACCAGAACAGGTCCAGAAGTTGTTGGGAAAGCACTAGTTGGAGCAGGCTACATGCGAGCCAGGGATCTCTCTCACAGTTCATTGCATAGGTAACAGTGCTGGAGTGCACTGTGAGCATGCTTGAATCTACCAGCAGAGCTTTGTGCTCTAAGGCAGATGAGCTAATGAGTCCTTGTGATGAGAAAAGGAGACCTGAATGGAGTCTAAGGACCTATTCCTGAGACCTTAAGTACTGTAAGGCATCCTGGGTCCTCTCCTAGTATGGGCCTGCTATAGATTTCGCGGGAGAAGGGCTCAGCTGTTTGCACTGGCTTTCATCCCTTCACCAGAACTTTTGTATTTACAGTTACTTTCATGTTTTTCTCTCTGGCAGTTCCCAGTATGTTGGGCCTCAGGTCAAGAAAACGTTAGTAAGCAAATTTAAAACTGAAATAGGTTTCTCCTTCTGCTACGGTTCTCTTACATGAATAGACATGTGTACTGACAGAGTCTCCTGCAAGGAAACAGCAGGCGTGAGAGCCAGGGCTTGCCTGTCCAACCGACCCTCTTTGAGACTCCGACTTCTCTGTGCCTTCAACCAATGATGGCAAAAAGTGTGTTTCACTTATGTCCACGTGATAGCCTGAAAAGTCTTTTGAGCTACAAACAACGTGTATGTTTCAAATAACTCCAGGTGAAAAGACCTAGAAACAAACACTTCTTGTTGCCGTTGCTGTGTAAGCCCAGCTGAGCGTGTGCCGAGGGCCTTAGAAAGGTGGAAAGTGGCAAAAGCCAAAGCCAGGGGTGTTCCTCTCTGCTGTGAGGGCAGCACTGCCCCTGTCCGCGTAACTGTAATCTACAGAAGGTGTCCTGTTGGGCTGGTCACAGGAGTTGTGTCAGGGCTTGTGTTGGATGCACCTCGGTAGACAGCAGATGCTGGGGCTGCCAGGACAGGGTCTTACAGCTGCTCAGCAGGCCACGCACCACACTCTGCTCCTGCAGACTGGACTTGCAAAGGTCCAGTGATCCAGAAATAGGAAAATCACTCCTCTGGAGCTGGTCTTCTGCCGGTGGAAATCAGTGCATAGGATTTCACTTGAGTCCTCCGTCCTTGCCTCAAACCCTTAATCCCACACCCAGGGACAGAAGCGACGCTAGCATGATGCTGGAGACATCCCACAAACCTTACGGTTTCTCTTCTATCCACCTCTTTGCATCTGGGATCAAGCTGTAACACAATTACACAAGATGATAGCATTGCAGACCAGCTGACCATCTAATCCTTAGGCAGAACAGCCACGTAGTGCTGTTTTCATGTCTTTTTTCCACAGATATAAGAAGTGAGAGAGGTTAGTTCTGACATATGCTCTAAGTGTTGTTGGGGTCTTTTTTAACAAGTTTTTCAGCTGGTCCTCAAAAGTGATCCTTTTCCTCCCCATTTCGAGGTAGTTGGTTTTAACTCCCGATACCACGTGCGGTTCCGATCCCTCTCTTTGCAGAAAGGTGAATAGGACCTGGCAGACACAGAGAGGGACAGTGAGAAAGATCAGCAGACTGGGGATCCTGCAGTATGGTAGGAAGTCTGAAGAGCAGCTCCCCCAGGTGGGATTCATGTCTGCTTCCAAGGCAGATCTCACTGCGGCTGCGGATGGAAGGGGTGGTGTGGGCACGTCCCCAGCACTGGGCTGGACCCAGTGACCTCCTGGGTGCCTGCTGGTTCTGCCTTCCTGCTGTTGCTGTGCTGTAAAGTTGTCTTGGAGATAACACTGTGATGACAGCGAGATACACATCCAGCAGATCTCTTCCTCCTTTAGCTGGAGTTTCTCTTCCTAATTCTAAATTCTCTTTTGCTGTCGGTTGCAACATTTCCTGGTTTGTTTGCCCGAGGGAAAAATTCTAGAGATGGGCCTGATTTGCTTTGAGGACAGCATGTACCTGCTCCAGGGCAGGAAAGACAGCAAGGACAAGCTGGGACGGTTCTTTTGGTGCACCTCAGACATCCTAATGAAGTCAGATCCCAGACCTGCATCCCATAAAGTTTTGTGAGAAAAAAACCCAGGAAACTTTTCAGTTGCTCATGCTTGGGTTAGCTTTGCAAGGGCAGAGAATCTGCTCTGCTCTGAGTACAACTGGAAGGGTGACCAGCGTGTGCTACAACAGGTCTCTTCACAATGTGAGCAGAGATTCCTGGCTATTTGAACAGATAGTCCTTCCTGTTCTAATGCTGGTATTTTCCTGCTGGGTTTCCAGCAGGCAGAATTGCTAGAGGGCCCAGGCAGCAGCATCCTCATGAGAGCTGCAGTTCTGCGTACCTGACGATTTCTACACAAGGGGAATTTGGGATGACCTTCTCCCCTGCAGACTGAGCCATGCTGGTGAATTTCCAGCCATACCCGAGGACAAGGCAGAATACTTTGTGTTGTGGAAGAAAAGCAGAGGGAAAAGGCTGGGTTGACACCGGCTGAAAGAAAAGAAAATAAAGCAGATCCAGTCCTGGAGACTTAGGCTGCCCTGAAAACAAGTGGAGTCCAGTAAGTGACAGTCCAATCTCATTTGATGCTTCCAGAAGCTGTAGGAAGAAATTATCCTCTTAACACAGAGTCAAAGCTCACTGAAGTGGAAGAGAAAATTGGCCGAATCACACCCAGTGAGCGTCAGTGACACAGTTTGGCAGAAAAACTGACTTAGAAGGTGGAAAGGGTAGAGCCTTTCTGGGGAGAATGGAGCAGGTCTGACTCACAAGTAACGGCCAAGCCATGAGCAGCTGAGGCACAAGAGACCTGTAGCACAGGCCCCCTGAACTGTGGGGGGCTGGTTGGGAAAGAAATGCCTTAAAATGCTCAGTGGCACAATGACCAAAGAACAGCCTGCTGTGATAAAGAAATCCAAACTGTAGAGAATTCTTACCTTTTTTTTTCTTGCTCCATTATTGGTTTGATATTTTTCTTTACTCTCTTGTGACCACTTCGAGGAGAGTTCTTTCCTCACAGAGCTTTACTAGACACGCTCTGACATCCGTTCCTGTTTTGTTCCAGAACCTGTAGCAGTGGGCAGCAGAGCTGCAGTCCTGGGTGAGTTAATAACTCAGGGGTGATCTGGAGGTGTTGAGAAGGAAGTGGAAATGGGCACGTACGTGCTCCTGCAGTGACAATCCTGCTGTAGATAGCTCTGCTTTATGACTAGATCACCCACTCCACCTCAGCTTTTCAGCTGAATATGCATCACGGGACAGATAAGAAAATGCAGTCCTTTTATTGTACTCATGTTTTTAGTGCAGACTTATTGGCTGTGTTGGCACAAATATCGATTCTTGCCCTCATCTTCTTGTCTCCTGTTTAAAACAGGGATAAGATAGGCAAAGGTCCTACTTCACAGGAGTGTTTGAAGGTTAGTGCAGTTCCTCCTTGCTAACTATTGGCTGGAAGGTGCTAGGGGGGTGACCAGATTTTATTGCTATTCAAGTGAGATATTTGGTGGCTAATGAATACCTACAACAGCACAACACAGAGCCACCAGAGGAACTTTATTCCTCTGGCTTCTGTTCAGGCAAATTGGCTTGGAACCCTCTCATCCCAACTTCAGTGTAAGGCTTTGAGTAATGTATGAAGCTATGCTGAAAAAGATTTATCAGCCAGCTGCTGGTGGTGACATCAGCTTGGCTGGTTGCAGGGAACAAAGCGTGCATTGCAAAGTCCTGCTAAATAAAGCAGATGATTTGTGGTTTGGTTTTGTTTTTTTCCTTTTTAAAGAGCAGATTTCCTTATGGAAAGGGAAAAAAAAAAACCAAACCCAAGGCCAACACCAAGGCAACCAATCTCATTCCAGCACTTTCAGGTTCCGTTTTTATTGCTCTCAGCTCCCTCCTACTTCCAATTATTTACGAAACAAGCCGTGAGTCACATTGAGGAGCTGGAATGATTCAGGAGTTTGTTGAGCGAAGAGAAACAGGAAAAGAAGGGCCTGGCCATCCAGGCAAATGACATCAGCGCTTCAGCATCTCGTCCCAGGCCTTGGAAAACACAGTCCTTGCTGCGAGAAGGGTTGCAGAGGGATGCTGGGAGGCAGAAGTGGTCTGGTTTCCTGGCCAGCATGCAGACTAACACTAGATGTAGTCCCATAAGGCTTTTTGGTCGTGACAAGCCAAGTGGGAGAGAGGGGTGTGCAAATCGTAGCAAGGGAAACAGCTCCAAGTGTTGAAGAAAATCCCATTCAAATGGTGATTATTCGTCTGTAAAAAGTACAGAAACTCTAAGGAGTGTCTGATCTTTACATCTCGTGGCTGATTGCCAGCACAGGTTTGCTTGGCTGGGGTTTCTTTTTTTTCCTTCCTTCTTAAGAATAGGAATTCTAGCTGTGTGACAGTTCCTGTGAACTCAGCAAGCACAAAGCTAGCAAAGAATTTATCTCTGTAACGGAAAGGGAACCGCCAGGCCCTCATCACAACCTGGGAACCTTTATCCCTGGCTTCTTGAGACTGCGCTTCTGGTGCCTTCTAAGAGATTAGCCGGAAAATCTTGAGATGCTAAGGCAGCATGTTTGCATTGACATATTTTCCTTTCAAAGTGGGGATTTGGCTTAAGGACCACTCAGTGGTAGAGCTGATAAGGCTCTCTGAAATCCAGCACATTGCTACAGCTCAGCAGACAGTGCCTGGGACGGTGGTTGTTCCTGCACCTGCTACAACGTGGAATAAAATGAAAATCAGTGGCAGTGCCTGGTTCTTCTGGCACGTCCCAGTATAAAAGTGACTGAGGTACATTGGTGGAGAACAAAATTATATGTGCTGATTTCAAAACTATTTTTAAAACTATTTGTAGAAATTTATGAGCATCACTACTGGTATTTCTGTCCAGTGTCTCCTGGTTTTCAGGAATGTAGATATTTAATGTTAGTAATGATGTTTTACTGAGAGTTCAGTGGTCTGAAAGTCACACCTTATGGCAAACTGACAAAAAAAGAATTTTCTAACTCATGTGCCACATCTGTGTATCTCTGAAACCCCTCCAGGTCTGGGGACTCCACCCCTGCCCTGGGCAGCCTGGGCCAGGCCTGAACAATCCTGGAGGGGCTGGAAGAAATTGTTCCTCAGCTCCAACCTAAACCTCCCCTGGGGCAGCTTGAGGCCGGTTCCTCTTGTCCTGTCCCTTGTTCCTTGGGAGCAGAGCCCGACCCCCCCTGGCTCCAGCCTCCTGTCAGGGAGCTGTCAAGAGCCAGTTCTCCTCTGAGCCACATTTCCTTCTCTTGCCTTTCAGATGTGGTTCAGCAATGGGAAGAAAAGATGGCACAAAGAGGGTACCTAATGTCATCTGTTTTGGAGGAGAAGTGACCATCCCTGCAAATCCCTCCCGTGCCAGCAGCCCCGGTGCTGCTGCAGCAGGCATGGCTGGGGCAGGGCTATGAAAATAGACTCGTGATTCACTGGGAGGAAATCTTGGGAATGACGAGTGTTTAAAACCAGCTTAATTAAAGCCTTATATTTTCTTGCTGTAGGCACATGATCAGATGACAGCAGTCCTGGCAGTGCGAGTGTAAGGCTGAAGAAGGAAATGCTGCAGCAGGGGACAGCTTTATATGTGGGAGGGAAGATGTATGTTCCCTTGAGAGTTCAGGGGGTTTGCTTCGGGGACTCGCGAGCGCTCCCACTGCAGCCGCAGCCCGTCAGAAGCCACCAGGCCTTATGTGGGTTAGTCACGTCAAGTCACAAGATGTGACACTGGCTGGTGACTCTCATGCAGGCAAGTCAGTCGCAGAAAGCACAAATAAAAGCAATTCATTTCCCTTTTCCTGTTTTCTTGGTAAAATAAATGAAACTGTTTTGACTGGAATAAATATTTTGGCAGCATCCGAGGTTTGTTGAGGCATTTACGTTTGCTCAAACCTCCTTTAGTTCCCCTTTAAAACGATATTTAGTCAATTTTCAAAATAAGAGAAGATGCATTTGAGGATGTCAGAATAATTGGTGTGGCTATCCTCATTTTTCTCCTGGTGTTTTTTTTTTTTTCTTAGCTATAACTGCTATGATCTTGTTCCAAATCAAAAGCAGAGTGATGCCAGTTATCGTCACTGTGAAAGTCACATGAAGCTACCTCATTCTCATGGGCTAAAGGTCCAACCTGTATTTAGTGCGTGGGTTGATGTGAGATCTGGACACTTTTGGGGTGTTACGTGCTCATGGGGTTGTCTAACAGCACGTGGAAGGGAGACACAGCTACAGGGAAAAAAAGAAGTGAAGTGTTATTTGGCATTTGGAACCTGCCACCCAAAAGGAGCCGAGCTTTGCCTTGAATGTGCCTATTATTATCTGCTCCGAGGTGAGGGAGGGAAATGTCTATGAAAAATGCAGAATATGTAGATGTTTCTTGTGTGAGCACAGTGTGGAAGAGGAGGATGGAAGCTGAATAGTTCCTGTGTTTTCAGCCAGGGCCTTGACAGCTGAGAAAATAAATGGCTGATTTAGTGCAGATGAAGTTGGTTGCAAGGGGAGAACAATTTCAATTACCAGTGGAATACAGAGCTTCCATACAAGGCCAATTACAGATGTCCCATTACGCCACGACTATTTTAATTAGCTGTGTATGTGGGAGAGGAAAAAATCTTCTCTTCAGGTGCGTTGTCTGGCAGCAGAAATTCCCGAAGCATTAGCTACTGACCTTTAAGCCGGGTGAGCGAGTTTTGCCCCTTTCTCTCCAAGGGTAGCAATTTGTAAATGCATTATTGATTGGGTTTTTTATTAGCTATTGGTAGCTTCAGTTTTATTCCATCAGCTCCTTTACACCCCCTCTATATTCCTAGAAAGTCCATTTTTGCTTCCTATGGATGATATGCGGTGCAGGGCGGACAACCAGTCCTGAGATTCTTCTCTGTAATGGAAATGCCCACATGAAAGCCCAGGTGGATCTTCTGTGGTCTGTCCCTCAGGTGTGGTTTCCTTTGTTGTTTGTTTCATGCTGCTTCTGCAGCCTGTTCCCCGAACGTTCGGGGGACAGCATCACTGCCCCGTGAGCCCATGCTGTGATCCTGGCAGCAGCTGGGCCATGGAGTGAAAGACCAGAGGAATATGGGCACCTCAAGGTGTTTGCCTGAAATAGTGGTTAATTAATGGTCTAGATGAAGATCTGCCTGCAACTTTTCATCTTTCTTGACCACCATGAATCCATCCGTCCTTTTTGAGCAGCTACATGAATATAAAGAGTTCTTAAGAGTGTTTGAGGTCTTGTTAGGGGCCAACAATTCCCAGGAAGTGAGAAGACGAATGCAATAAAATAATACTCCGACCATTCTGCTTTGAAAGGATTTCATAAACATTAGCTTGTTCTCAAAACACTTCTGTGAGTTAGAATAACTTCAGCCACAGCTGACAAAAGAGGGATCTGAAAGGCAACGAGCTGGAAATGTTAATGAAGCTCCTGACTCCCACGTACTTGCCCTGGCTCTGTACAACTTGCTTTCTCTGAGCACTGAAACATTTGGTGCTTCCTATAAAAACTACTCTGTCAGCCTTCTGAGCCTGCAAACCCAGTGTCCCCAGTGCAGCCTTGGCTACTGTACCCACACTGACCTTTTATCAACCGCTCGGCAGCTGCTTAAGTGCTGAAGTCTTTCTTCTGCAGAAGGTGGTGGTGCTGACGCTCTCTGCAAAGCAGGAATCTGGCATCGTTGTCATTCTGTAGTTTGCCCCAGAACCTTTTTGCCAGCTGCAGGAATAAGCTCCACACAGGTAGAGATCCTAGGGTAGCTCCATCCCTTCTTGCCCTGCAGTGGGTTGCTCAGAGTTCTCCCTGCAGATCTGATGCTCCTTCGCATGCCCTGGGCCACATGGCCACTGGCATCCTACAGCCTTTGCCCAGAAGTCGATCGTTAAGAGGAAGTGCATTTATTTCGAGTTACTGACACTCCTGGAGCTGGGTCTCGGCTGTGGATCAGTCTTACCTCACCCCTAGAAATGTGTGGGGTCTGCCAATGCACCCAGCTGCCTGTGGAGGGGCTGCAGTTGATGGGAAGGTCCATGCCCAGGTTAACTTTGCCAGGATTTCTTAAGGACTGGAGCAGAGTTACGTGGCTGATTATTTTGGTCTGGTTCCTATGGAGAATGGCTGCGTGGGGCTGGAAGAATACGTGGAACCTTCTAAGCATTCATGAAAATTTCCTTTCCCAGGCAAATAAATTACATTCTGTTGGTTTTGGTTTTTATGGCTATTGTTTGGCTTTCACTGTTTTATTTCCTGATAAAATTATTCCTTTCTAAGGCATGTGGTACCTCTTCTTCATGTCACTTCCATTACCAGGATCTGCACCGTTGCCTCAAATGGCCTTTATTCAGGACTTTGGGCACATGTGTGAAGCAACAGGGTGATTTAACAGCCTGGGGCCTGCCCTCTTGCAGGGATGCATTTTCTGTTCTGTTTTAGCAGGGCTTCCACACAAAAGGCCTTCAGAGGGGTCCAGATGACCACTGACAAACTGGGCAGTTCTCCCATGATTCATGGCATCATTGGGAAACCTGAGGGGGACATTTTGCCTTACTTCTTGCTCCTTACGCAGGATCCACAGTAGAAGAGATTCTTTTATGACAAATCACATGCTTTGGCCATTTTTTCCATCTTTATACGGGTATTTTTTTTTATCCACAACCATTTCCCTACAACCAAGTATTTAAAAGGCATGGAGCTGTGGTGCTGGAGGACATGGGTCGGTGGTGCCCTGGCAGTGCTGGGGGAATGATTGGACTCGATGATCTCCAAGTTCTCTTCCCACCAAAAGCAATTCTATAATTCTGTGACTTTCTTAAAACAGTTCTCAGTGTGAATGATGAAGCGACCTCCAAGTTTGCATTTGTCTCACAAGCAGCAGGAGGAGGAGGTAACACTCACTGATGACTCCTCCGTTCTGCCGGAGGCAGGATGTGTTTACTACAGGCTGGGAAGGCAGCCGAACCCCTCCAGGGGGTAAATGTCCCTCGGCACTGCTCACCTTGGCTCTCCCGCCTCTCCCGAGCCATTCCTGTGGTTACCTACAAGGGCTTCCTCACCCTGTGCTCCCTTTGATGCTGAGAGACAGTGAGAATTGTAGCATTGTGAAATACTCAGAAGATTGGCCTGGCAAAAGGACATCCATCCAGGAGGGGAAACGCTGGGAGGATGAATGATTTCCCAGACCAAAGGCTTCCCTTGGTGACGTGATAGCAATAGAGCTTCTTAGCTCCGAGCGCTGCAGTCTCCATTGAAAGCAATGCTGGCAGTCTTCCACGAGTGACGCATCCCGACCTCCGTGTTTGCCCTTTGCTGTGCGGTCGGTGCAGAGGATGGGGACTGGCACCAACCCTCTTCCACGTGAGTCAAACCAAGAGGTTACGTGGTGGCTAAACCCGTGAGATCATGGAAAGGTGCAGGAGCAGCTCTGGGTTATTATTTCATCGAGCTGGCAGATGCCAAGAAGATCACACGATACAATTATCTCAACCTCTAAGGTAAGAAGCAGACACTTTGACTCCCCACTGTTGACTGCATAGCACTAACACTCACTGCTCACCCTTTCCTCATTTCTTTTTCCTAAGAATTACAGTGTGAGTGCTGCATCCTGATGAACCTTCTAGACTAATTACTTGACACTGAGTTTCTGATTTCAGCTTTTTCTGTCACATCTCAAATCTTGCTCAGGACTGCACTTCTATTGCCTCCAAACTGGAAAGTGCTGTTCATGGGCTGATACATTTATTGGAATACCTCCTCCCTATTTTATGTGGAATCTCTTATTTTTCTTGCCTCCTGCTATTTTCTTTTCCCCTGGAGAGAAGTTGAAGGTTTACACTGTGCTTCTGCCCTGCTGCATATATGTGAGTATTTACCAGGTGTCAGTGCCCAGGTACAGATGGTGGTTCTAGGTGGGATCTGAAACGCTTAAGAGGATGGTCCACCTCCTCTTGGAGCTGGTGTCTGACCTGAGAGAAGCTTTGACATGGCCCTGGAAGTCTCGGCACGGTGGCTGTTGCCACCTCAGAAGAGTTTTCTGGAAACTTGTCAAAATTGATCTAGAACCATATTCCAATTTAATCCTCGGTTTCCAGCTCTACAGCTCTGTGGCCTCTGCGAGGTGAGCTGGACTGCAGCAGCTTACCCTAAAAGCCTGTTGATCTAAACCTCTGAAACTAACGCGTTGTTTGGAAAAGCCTTGTCATTTTACATCCAATCACTGCTGCTGGCTCTTCCTCCGCACACAACTGTCTCATCTTGTTATGCACGTGTACGTACATCTGAGAGGCCACCTACTAAGAGCTGGCACAACTTGGTTCAGCATGTGATCTACAAGGTTACACGCTCTGCTGCTCCCATAGGTTATATTCCGGGGCTCCTGGGAGGACTTTTGCATTGCAGTACTTCTCGTGGCTGCAAACTTTGGCACGTCTCACCATCCTCCTTCTCGGGGTGCGTGGCCCACAGCTGTTCAGGGGACCTGAAGCCCATTCCGACTCTGATCCATAGGTGTCTGCTCACAGGAGTCTCTGCTTTCCTTAGAGTATGAGGACTGATCACATTCAGCGGTGAGGGAGGTTGCAGAGTGCCCAAGAACATCAGTGTGAACATGAGAAGATTGCTTCTGTGGGCCCTTCTGCATCAATAGCTCTTAGTCTCCAATACTGAAGGTGTCCAGGGCCTTCACAGAGACCCTTTTGGTTTTAAAGTCACAGTAAGAACTTAATGCACATGGATAATAAACCTCAAAAGGACATGCTGGCTGTATCAGAACAAATGCTTTGCTGTTAGTAACGTTTCCAGAGAAGGCATTTCTATGGTCTTCCTCTTGTATCCTGCAGCTAAACTGTCCCATTTATGTCTGCAACAAAAGCGTAGGTACCAACACTGCACACCAGCTTCCCAGTGCACATATTGTCCAGTATTTCCTATTAAAAAATAGCTTAAGCTTAAAGCTGCAAAGGGTCTTCTGAGGATGGTCAGGAACAGCAGTACTGTCCTCTACCATTAGACTTGGACTTTGAGAAGAACCAACCAGAAAATAAACTCTTTTTGGATCAAGTGCCCGGAGCTGGAAGCTTAGTCTGCCATTGTTGCAAGCCCCAGAGCACCAACTGTCTTTGGTGGCAGCAAGTTCGAGCTGAAATTGCAAAAGGTTGTTCTGAAAACCTCCAAACTATTTTATTTTTATGCTGTTTTAAATTGTATGGTATGTGATGGCTGGCTAGGAGTTATCTGAGTCGTGAGTGCAAGTTTGTCAAGAAGTATCAATTCATCTTTTGCTAGACAAGAAGGAAGTGACATAGCAGCTATCAGAAAAAAGCCTCCCAAACCTGTCCTTGCAGAGAGTCCTTAAAAGAACCCTTTTCAAATAAGAGTCTGTTTGCATACGTGTGAAGAATTTCCTTCTCTCCTCCTCACAGGGACATTCCTTGTGTTCCAGCATGCCCAGGTGGGTTCTGCACTGGACTCCTGCTGTACCCAAATACCTCTGTTGTCCCCGGTGACCAGGATTCGACATGAGAACAGTTTGGTGGGTGAACGTGGGCCAAATCCCATCATCTGACAGGAGACGTTAGCGTGGTTTCAGGGTACCTGGCGTTCCTCTGGATTTGCATCCAGAAGCAAAGGCAGGGCCTGACTTTGAAGGTGTTCCAGGCTCCTTCCTGGTGTCGGCATCTATCACACTCAGCAAGGGTGGAACTACCCCCTTGCTGCTGAAGGCAGCACTCTCTCACTAGTCATGGCTGGACACAACCAACCCTTGAAATTGCAACGCTTCGCTGCAGTTTACTGAAGAAAGAGGCAATGGGCAGAGCTGAATCCCTCTTTCTGGAGCTGCTTACAGAGCAGGGTCGTGCCGTGCCTGGGAACGCCGTGTCTGACTCCCAGGAGCAGCTCCTGATAAAGTGTTCTGCCCAACGAGCTCTTAAAATGCTTATGCTTTTATGGAGTGCCAGCTGAAAATAGACTTCATTTTCTGCAAGTGTGAATAGAATCATGAAGGGAAATGCACAGGGTAGTAAAATGCTCTTAAATGTCCTAGGTTTCTAATGGAGAAGATAAAAGAGTCGGTGTAGATATGTGTGTGGAGAGACCATCATTTCCTCTTGCCTTTTTTTTTTCATTCCTGGTGGAGAGAAGAGAAGCTGGTATTGCTTCCTATTACTCTTTATGCTCTCTTTTTCTGGAAAACATTTTAGATAGAAAATTGAGGAGGAGGAACTTTTGATGGATTTCAAAACAACCAACCAAATACAGAAACTTGTTTTTCTGCTCATTTTCGTACTCCATCTCAAAATGAAAACGTAGGCAAATGAGAGTGGGAAGAGTTTCAATGAAAACTCATTTTGAAACATTTTTCTCTGGGCCTACAAAGGGAGGGGAGGGCTACTTCTGCGTGAAGAAAATACTGCTTTTATCCTCCTTTCAGTTTCTGAAGGGGAATGTCTTTGTAGCATTTACCACACGGGAGGGAGTTATTGCCCAGAGCTGAGCACAACTGAGAAAATAATTTTGACCTGATCTATAGCAGTAGTGTCTAGACAGAGAGCATTTGAAGTGCTCAAGGGGAAACTCAGAGCAGGAACCAGTTATGACAAACTCAGCTTTTGAAGTGACAAATAGAACCAAACGTGTATAAACTTAAGATCTGATAAAGTAAATGTGAGATTTGCTGCTGACTAAAACAAAGCTTGAATACAGGGCCAGCTAAATTAGAGTGTGGTTTTGGTTCTGCTGCCCTCCTCTTCCAAACAGGAGCAGAGCAACTGCTTGTGGGGCAGCCACAAAGGTGTAAACACCTTTTTTTAATTTATTTTTTTACAAACCCAAGGCTTTCTTCTTTCACCTGTTCCAGTCTGCAGGTCTGGATTGGTCTCACAAGGATTTTCTTCAGAATGAACCAGAGGTTAATGAACTGCTGCAAGCAGGCAGGAGAGGAGCATAAGGTACTAAACTGGTCTGGTCTCTGCTCTGCAGGCAGACAAAAGGGAGCTGTATTCCTGGGGTCCTGGCTATGCCATTTTCCAGGGTGCTGTGGCTTAGCAAAGCTAAATGCATACTTCATGGTCTGGGGGGTTGTAAAGGCATCAAGAGAAATGTTGTCTGCATCTGGAGGGATGGAACTGGGCAGTGATTTCTGACTACCTGTGCTTCTGAGATGCTAGAAGTGGAAGTCTCTTACTGGGGTGAGAATTTTGATTACAGCAGAGCATTATCAAAGGCAAAGTCCTATGGTCAAAGTGGATGATTTGCACCTCTACAAAACATCCTGAAGTTTTGAAGATCACATTGAATTCTTGATCTGCATCAAGGCATCCAGGCTTGGTCTCTGCTAACCCAGTGAAGAGCCTATAGCACTGATGCAACCTAAGGAGAGTTATGGAAATACTGGAGGTTCTTAGACTAGAGAAAATAATTTCACAGATGATGCTGATTAGAAGAGACTCATTAAAAGTTTCAGGAGAAACTTCAGTTGCTGGGGTGAAGTGGAGGTGGACCTTGATCCCAGTTCAGTGTTTCATTCTGAATTAACCTTTTAGATTGTCTGCCCGTGTTGTACTTGAATCACTTGGTGAATAGGAACACTTGTCACTGCTAAAATGCATGATGACATATGCTTTCCATGTACCTTCCATCATATTTAATCATATGTGGTGTGATTCCTTGAATGAAGGGGTTTACAAGTACTTAGCATGATTATAGTTATCTATGTGTCATTGGTAACTACTATTTATCTGATTTCCTTCTCTCTGAATCAATAACTGAATGATGCTTTTATGAAATCACAACCAACTACTCCTGAAGTGACTCAGAGGTTGTTCAGTGGTTGCATTCAATGATGTTAAAGGTCTTTTCCAACCAAAATGATTCTGTGATTCTGCATTGTCTTCCACTCCAGCATTTCTGACCAGCTCAGTGATACCAAGCTTTAGTATTTTCAGTGCATTTAATTCTCTTTGGGTACAACAAGAACATTTGAGGTTTAATCCTCAAAAGCACATTAAAATGAAGGTAAATTATGGGGCATGAGAACTACCCGAGGAGAATATCTTTGTGAATAAATCTATAACTGAAATGTTTGTGATATCTTGCTGAGATTTACTCAAGGCACAGTCGAACGTAACATAAACATAGTATTGCCTTTTGCAAAAGAGCACAGAAATATATGGCAAGTGCAGTGTACTGTATTAACAGGTGCTCTTGGGCTGTAGCTGTAGTCCTGTACCACAAGTGATGGGAGATAAGAAGAAATGACCCGAGAGACGACTTAAAAAGCTTTTCCAGCACTGTGTTTCTTCTGGGCAGGTCTTGGTAACAAACCGTGGCGAATAATCTGATCCAACCAGAACTGCAGGGTTACGGGCATGATGCAAACCAGAATTTGCAAGCAAGGTATGAATGCTTAACAGAATATAGGTGATAAGACTAGATAGATAGCAGTAGCCTTAAAATGTGCTTCCTCTTGAACCAAGGAGTAAATTCTTACCATGTCTGACTATTGCCTCATGCTTTGGGGCAGTATTCAAGGGGTTGCCAGCACATCCACCATAGATTTTCTTCTGCTTCCCACCACGACGAGAGAAACCGTCGCGTTCTCTTCTGACTTCCTTTGCCTTCCTTTGAGTGCAGTACGTGTTTTGCAGACAAGCAAAATTGAGCAATGGGATTTCCCTTTTTAAATGTTACTCTTTATTTTTCTTTCTGTCATCGCTTATTAGTAGGAACCCCAAAAATTCACACTGGAAATGTTATAAGAAAGGGAAGATCTAAACCATCTGAGCGCTAGTAGTTCCTTCTTACTTCTACTAGGATGTGTATACAACATAAAAATACTATTTTTAGTCTTTGGTTTATATGGTCGTTTGTGATCGTTTGCCTTCTGCCCCATTCTAAACACCAGACCTTGTCCTGTCTAGAGAGGTGCGTGGGAGACACGCGGCACCCTCTTGAAGAGAGCAGCCCATGCACATAGCAAAATCCTTCATTAGCCCCATTTATGACTGTGGTTGAAGTGAATGGCATCATATTTGCTCTGAAGGAGGAAGTTTAATTACGCCTCGTGTTTCGCAAGAAGAAGCTTTGTAAACTTCTTGTAATTACAGGCTGCTAAATATTGCCTAGAATTGAAATTTGTTCTTCTTGAACATACAAAAAAAAATACTGAAAATGGCTGAATTATTTATTTAACCAAAGACTGGAATGCTTCTTTTTGTGTGGAAAAGAAGGAACTCTGCAGCCGGGGTTTTTCCCTTTGAAAGGTGGGAGTTGTGTCTCGTTGCACACCAGCATTAAACCGAGACCTACACCACTTCAAGCCCTGGGAGTGAAGTCCTAAGTATGAAATCCTATGGTAGAGCCCTGGTCAACTTCAGCAAAGCTGGAATTTTATCCCGAGGCTTCACCGCCTTCTTTGTGGCCAGGACCATTACAGCTTTAAGACTGAAGGAAGCGCGTGCTTTTTCTTCCCCCGTACTCTGGATGATGGAGTATAATTACAGTCCCCGCGCTCCCGAGTCAATTTTTCCTATTTTGCAAAAGTGCTACGACTTCAAAGCAGAGAAGATTCATGGGCAGGGCTTCTACCACAAAACCGCTGAAGAAAATGCCACATTTTGACAGGCTGATTTCTGAAAAGGCATTACATGATTTTAATATTTTATTCTGCACGTTGTTGTTGAAGCTCTAGTCCTCCTACAGATTCCCCCGAGCGCTGTTCTGGCGGGCGGGGGGGTCGTTCTGGAATGCTTGGTGAAATACAGGCGGAGTGAAGGAGTATTTCAACTTGCATTACCCGTGCGGGGATGGGAGTTCATTTGAAAACAGAGTGTAGCATTTCAAAGCGTGGAACGAGGTAAGTTTTCAGCACAGAGCTTACTCGTCACACTACACATTGCCGCTGAGTCTTTCCAGATCAAAAACCTGTAATACACCCGGGATCTAGTTCAAAACCCTTCTTCACGTGGAACCTGATCCTGCACGTCTTTCTCAAGTCGGTCACCGCTGAGCTAGGCCATTATGAAGAATTAAGCCAGGCCCATGGTTTTCTGATGAAGCCACATGAGCTGCAAGTGGTTTCTGAGTCCTTTCATCTCTGGGAGGAGGCAGAACCCTGTCTGGCCTTGGATGGACACGCAGTAAGCACTCTGGCCATCTCCCGCGTGTTCCCATACAGCTGAGAGGACGTTGGGAGCCCTTGTGCCAGAGGTGGAGAGCAGCCTCCCCTGCTCACGTCCCACGGGCCCCTTTGGTCAGCTTAGGTGGCACGTGAATTTAGGAGCCGAGAGTGTTACGCAGCTTCCTACCTGTGCCAGCAAAGGGTGATAGGCAGTAACCGCTTTCTTTTGATGCCTTCTCATCCTTCTTAGGCACTGATTGTTTTTTCCCTTGTGCAGTCGTTTCTGCTGATGTTCACTGGGCACTCATTTCTCATTCCCCATGGTGTACATCAAGAGGAATTTCTGTCTTGGGGAGTTGTTCAGACTCATGCCAGCATAAACAGGATAAGAATCTCCCTGGATGACACAGGTGGATTTGGTCTGGTTTGTAGAGCAGGGGAGCAGGGATTTTCTTGGAAGAAACAGGGAAAAGTCCACCAGCAGTTAAGCTTTAATAATACACTCCCTTCTTTGCTTTGCTCTGCTCTGAATACCTGCCAGAAGAAAGGAAAGGATTTCTTTCTTCTGAATCCCAACTGCATTAATCTCTGAAGTGACTGGTCAGGACAAAGTTTAAGTGTCAGATGATGATATCTGGAGTAGATTTTAGTATCATGGCTCAATGGCACATGTTGTTGAGGAAGGAGGGAGGAGTGTTTAGTTTTGGTTTTATGCATTTATGCATCTGAAAAATCCTAACTCCAGGGCTTGTTCCTCAGAGTGTTCCTCCCTGGCACAGAATCAAGCCCTTGCGCTTGCTGAAGACCATTTCTGTGAGGAGTTAAGAGCTCGGCAGTCCTTTCTGAGCACAAGAAACCTGTGGCCTAATATCTGTGATGAATTCTTTCCAGAGGTCTTTTCCTTGCTTGGGAATAGAAAAGTGGTGATGCTGCTTCTGTTAAACACGTGCATCCCAGTAATGATCTCCGTGGGAGGCTGACATGCACAACGGGGCTTTGGACTGCACGCTGTTTCTTGAATCCTCTTAGTGAAAGCAAAGCAAAAGCGTCTCCTCAATTTCTAAAATGATCATTAGTTGTTAAAGCCAGTGTTAGTTCCCAGAAATACCATGGTACTATTAAAAAAGCAAAAAAAAAATCACACTTCTAATTACTTAGGTAGAGATGAACTCTTAATTCTGTTACTGGCATCTGAGCTTTGTTCTGAAGGAGCGAGAGGGCTGCCTGGAAAGGAGTGAAGAATGAAAGTCTGAATCCTGACCTCGGTTACACCAGCTAGTTTGCAGGGCAGCTTGGATCCAAATCTGGTTTAGGAAGGACTTTTAAGATTTAGCTTGTTAAATCTGTACAAAATGAATTACTGTGACAAAGGAAGAAAGCAAGCCTTGTAGTGATGGGACAATAAGGGTTTTATTCCTGTTCTTTCACAGAATTTCCTTGGTGATCTCGACATTTTCAGGCTGTGTGACTTGGCCAAGCTTGAGTGCCTGTGGGTAGGCACCTGACATTGATATGCAGAGATGCTGCCAGTAAGGAGTCTGATTTTGAGAGAGTCTGATCATCTAATCTCCCCATTCTCAACAGGACAGAGGTTGTTGTGCTCCCCTTGGCCTCTTACTTTCTCTGATGTGCTGCGATCTGGCCGGCTCCCCGAGGAAGCCCCTGATGCTTACACAGCCACAGCTGTGCTCCGTGCTTGCTCGCAGAAAGGACCGATTCCATCTGCGGTTCCGCCTCAGGGACGGACAGACAGGATTTGGGCCTCCAGTCCTCTCTGCTGTTTTCAGCATTGTTTTTTCAAGTTTCTGAGTCAGTGGGAACAGCTGATATCTCGGATGATCCCAGTGCTGAGGGGGAGACTCAACCGAGTGTCAGCAGTGCGAGAGAAAAATAAGAGATGATGCCTTTGAGAAGAAGTCAGCCTCAAATCCACTGCTTTTTTATTTTTCATGTCCCTGCTCTCAGCAGAAATCTGAGCAGGATTTGAAGAGGAAGACCTTTATGGGGCAGATCTTATCACGTGTATTGAAGCAACCTGGAAAGCTTTATGCATTTTCAATAGTTTTATGCTGACAATGGTGGGAAGTAAGCTGGAGACGATGGTGACTTTCTAGAAGGACACAGCCTGTGATGTAGTCTGCTATTTATTTCCCTCAGTCACATGCCAGGGTCTCTGGTCCAGGAGTGGCAACCATGTGAAGGGGTAACTGCTCAGGCTCTGTCTTCCGTGCTGGACAACCACGTCCTTGCTCTGGGAGGCAAACAAGGGTTGTGTTTTTTTCTAGGGAAATTAGACCAACTCACGGAATCACAGAATGGTTTGGGTTGGAAGGGACCTTTCAGGGTCATCTAGTGCAACCCCCAACTCGTTTGAGCACCAGATATGGCCTTGGGAAACTGCTACAGGATAAACAGCTTTTGGGCTTACAGCAAAAGGAGCAGCTTATCAATTCTGGAGTTTGTGATAGAGCATTGAGGAGGATATGAAGAATAATGACTTCAGGGCCACGCTGTTTCCCCCTCTCAGGTGTTACAGCATCACCAATCCTTGGAACTGAAATCAAGATGAAAAATGAGCCCTTCTGTTTTGAACCACACTGTGCCGTGGGTTGTACTGGGGCAAATTTCTTTGTAGACCACCTTATTCCATCCATCTTGTTTTCTTTTAGATAGGAGATTCTAGTTAGCAATCGTCAGAGAAGCAAGCTAAAAGAGAAATTAGTTGTTGATTTTCAGCATTACTAACGCTTCCCTGCTGTAGCTGTTGTGAGCTGCTATTATATAGTGGCCCTTCTCAGTAGAAGGCAGCAGTGCAGCCGTGGATTGTAACAAGTCTCTGCTGCAGGACCACTGACTGGAGCCAGCTATTGTTCTCCCGAGGCCCGCCTCAGGCAGCGAGTGAGAAGTTCCCTGGGATTTGAGTCCAGATCTCTGACAGGAAGCTGAGGAACAATTAGGAGGCCATTGAATCTCTCCACACACACACACTTTTTTGAAATGAAAACTGTGGAGAAGAGGAAGTCAAAAGAGTCTCCCCTGTTTTACTGAGATGCTGCGCAAGGGGCTGGCTATTATAAAATAGTTCTCTTCTGAGCTGCTTCCGAGACGGGGTTTGTTCTGGCCTGGGGTGGAATTGAGCCACTCTAAAGAGAGGAGTCACTTCACTTCTTGCTGAAAAGACGGTGGCATTTGTGGGTCGAGGCAAGGCAGGAACAAAAGCTTGCTGCTGCCCCACCTGCCAGAAGGACAGGCTTACATCCGTCCATCACCTCCTGGAAACCATGCGACTGGCAGCTCCTCCCAAGCAGATGGCTGATATTTATGCTGGTTTGGCTTTGTGTTTCTTGTTTCCTTTCAGGACAGGAGGATGCGAGGCCCTACCATTGACTTTTCTGTGCAGCTAGAAAGACAAGAAAGCTGCTGTGCTTTTAAAGCTTTAAACTGTTGGTTTTCTTATTCCCTGTAGGTCTCCCCAAGGTCTCTCATCTCTTTTTCTTCTGTGCAGAGGCCTCTGTCTTCTTCCTGGACAGGAAAAGGAAACTGATATTCTGGTCCTGTTGAGGCATTTTGCTATAAAGCTGCGATTCTGGGCTTAATTCTGCACAGGCTTAATTGGCATCTGTGTTTAATTGTGCTGACACATAGTTGTACATGGGAGTAATCAGAGCTCCCTACTGCTTTGCACCGACAAAGCTGTGTTCGTGCAGTTAAATCTCTCCAAAATGTTCAGAGGCAGAAAAGCTTCCAACTCTCAGGGGGAGTATCTTCATGGCTGAGGGACAAGGCATCCCCCATTGCCTTTAGTCCTCACAAGGACTGTTCCCCCTCTATTCCCACCCAGTCCTGCAAGCTGAACTAGTAGAAATGTTTTGCAGTAACTAACATACCTTGTTGTGCATTTGGGACCCTGTGAGCCGAAGGTATCCTTCTAAGATTAACAGTCCTTTTCACTCCAGATCTATCTCCATACTCCACATATGTCTGTACCTCTTTTCTTCATTCTTCTTGTTCCTCTGAGGCTTCACGGTGTGTTCAGCTGAGAGCCAACCCTTGCTTGAAGTATCTGACCTTATTTGTTTAAGGGAAAACCCATCACTGTCCTGTGCAAACACAAACATTTTTTAGGTTCTTTTTTTAACCTCCTTATATTGAGAGTGCTAAGAGCTGTCCATCAGATCCTCTCCTTTAGCTGTAAGAAGGTTCTGTGTTACCTTTCATGACCTTTCTCAGTGTATGTTAAGGATACATGAATCAAACTGTACCTAGGTTTACGGTACTCTGGTGTTTATAATATGACAAATAATAAAAAGGGCTTTAGGGAAAATATTTATCATATGTCTGTCTGGAAGGGAAAAAATACATAAGGCCAACACAGTAATTGACTTAGAACACTCTAAAGGGAAATACCTTTCCTAGTCGAGAAAAGAGCCTCGATTCACACATGAGCTGCGCCAAGTAGAGCTGATGAATATAGCACAATAGTCCCCACGGATTCACTACAAGCCCTGTCCTGAAGAAAGAAAAAGAAACAAAGAGGAAGGGGGCAGGGAAATGGTTTCCTTCTTGCTCTTGGGGAAGAGTTAGAAAAATAGAGTGCTGAGCAATATGGGGGGGGGGTGGGGGGGGAAGTAGTCACATATTATTCCTGCTTCACTTGGGTTCGGTACATTCACACTGGAATATTAGGCATGAAAAGAACTCTGAAATGTAAATAGAGACTTTCACTGTGTCGTTTTACTCTATTTTTTAAGGAGGAAGGGAATAGAACAAATGAACTCCCCACTCAGGCTGTTTCTCACAAGGAATCCCTCCCGAAGCCGTTCTGATGAAAGCATAATTACCCTTGTCTTCCTTAATGGGCCTTTCCTTTGTGCCTCAGATAACGACGAGCAGGGGAGAGCCTGGGCCACCCTGGCGATCAAGGGAGCACCATCAAAATTGGGGATGAGGTGGCTGTGCAGAAACAGAACCACCAAAGGTATGATGGGCCTGAGTTTCATTCCTGTAATTATCCTAATGATGCAGAATGTAGCCAGGCTGAAATAACTCAGGTAATTACTTAGCACGCTGCTCCAGTTTCTGCACTGGCAGTCACTGTTTACGTCTCTCATTATTTGGGGTAGACACATCCAATCACTCACGCTTGTTTTGGCTTGAAGTATTCGAAGCAGCGAAGGCTGATGAGCTGTATCCGACGGCTGCTGCCGTGTGGGTGGCTGCAGCTCAGCAACACTGGCTCATCGGGGTCCCATCCTGCGTGTCGTTCACACTCAGCATTCCCCGTGCCATGACTTCCTTGTGTCTTTCTGAGAGCCTCTCGGTGCCTTGAGCAGATGTCGAAGGGCTCCATGTTCACGCTGCTAAGCGCTTGGCGTGCCCTTAGTTTTAAGAGCACAAGTCGCCTGCTGCCGGTCAACTCGGATGTCTTAAGGGAGAGTTACCACTGGTTAGGACACAACCAGAGTTCTCAGCAGCTGTGCCAAGGCCAGCTGCTTATCCAGGGGTAGTGTAGCAAGAGCAAAGGAAGAATTGCTTCCAGTTGCTAACAACAGTAGCAAAAAACCACCCAACTTGAAGGTATTATCCCCCACCTACCACTTTTAAACTGATTTTTCTTCACAATACTGAGGGGGAAAAAAAAAGGAAGAAGATTAGAGCAGCTTCCAAAGGCTGAGATTTCTTAGCATGTGCAGCTGACTCGGTCATGCATTTATGGCTCTAGTGAACATAAGCAATGTGATTATTTATTTTTTTTCCCCTGCAAAACAATATGTTCTCTGAGGGTTGTATACAAGTCCCTGTGCCAAGTGCCACAAATATTTCAACCTCTAGGACAACCTCTTTCTGCAGTCCTAGGCAAGCTGCTTTCTCTGCTCTGCGGCTCCGTCTCCCCTTCTGCAGACTGAGGACAATAACGCTCCTCTTTGTGAACACTGCAGGGCTTTCCATTCCGGTGCACGGTCCAAATTCGCAGTGTTTGGCCATACAAAGGATCGTTACAAACCATACTGAATGCGGACCTTTTATTGCCCAACTGTCTGATTGCGCTGGGCTAGGAGTCTGACAACGCAGATAAATTTTGCCTTGCATATTTTTATGCCAATGGTTGGGGTGTTTTAAGTAACCTGCAGGTATATTTAATTTATTTTGCTCTGCTGGAAACATACTGAAGATATACTTTCTATGATGTCTCCAGGAGAAAGGCTCATAAAGGGTAAATTGTTCCACTAGAAATCTTCTGCTATTAGATGAAGCTAGTTTACCCTTTGGCAGGAATATCCCTAGCTTTCAACTGCAGTTACAGCTCCTTGAGCATTTATAATACACTTTTTAATGGAAAGAATTTCAGGCTCTTCTATTAAATCAAATTCAATGCCAGCTCTGAGGGAGAGGAAAGGGTCTTTCAAGCAGTTTTTTAGCCAGAAAAAAAATGATTCTAAAAATAGCTTGTGCATACATTAATGGCTATATTATGAGGTAGCCAAAGCTGGAAGGTTGTTGAGCACTTTTTTAACTCCCATTGGCTCCAGGGGGCTCAGCACTTCACAGGATCAGCCTGGGGGAGAGAGGAGGAGAACAAAGTGAGAATACATGGTCCCAGCAGTGCTCTGGCTGTGCACGCAAACCTCTGGCAGTCAGACCGCCCCACGGGAGCATGGAAGGAAGGGTGTTTCAGTCAGGAGCTCGTTCCATCAAGGGCTCCCTCTCACCAGAGGTGTTCAGAAGGGACAGTCTTGTCGCATGAACTAAAGGCTAAAACAGGAGGAGCTGCTTTGCCTTTAGATTGCACTTTAAAAACCACCCTTTAAACAGAAACCCTTTTAACATCGTGGGAGAGCAGAAAAAAGGTGCCCACTCCACCCTGTCAGTCAGCAGGTATTACAGAGGTGGGGGCTGCTTTTTAAAGCTGATTATTGTCTTTTCACTGCTTGTCTAAGTGGATAAAGTTTCAATCCCTCTTGCTTTCTGAATTATTTTTGGTATTGCTGAGCAATAGGTGAGCATTTTATTCATTCCAACACCACACTGGCAAGAGAGCGGGATGAGCTGAGTGTCTTTGCAAAGGCTCTGGTGTCCCGTCCCTAATCACCTACTCGCTGAGGCTGGAAATGTGACTCTTTCCCTCATTGTCAAGTCCAGGCCATCCGTGTTCTCGTGGCAGGAATGATTTTTTAAAGTCAGCAGCTAGCAGGTCTTTGGTAACTCCAGGCTTGGGAGCTGTGACTGCTCTGTGGCTCGTTAAGTGGCTTGATGAAATCTCCGAGCCTCGAATAGTTGGAAGGAGCGGCTGAGAACGGAGCCAGGCACCTTGGACGCAATTTTTGATTATTTACAAGAATGTAGGAAGTCAGCTGCCTTGAGCAGAGGAGGACTGGAACGACCAGAGAGCCTCTCAGCCCAAGGCAAGCACTGTCCCCCTCCTGCCCCTCTCAGGCTCTTTCCAAGGTGATGCACCAGAGCTATTCAGATTCCAGATCAGGGTTGTCCAACACTTGAGTTTTGGTGGCAGTACCAGCTATGGGAAATACCTCCCCTCTGTGACCCCGCTGGTTCTTCCTGCTCCATACCTCACTGCTGTGGTGTTAACCCAGATAACTACTTTATCCCTTTGTTTGCAGTAGTGGATACTCCTTACTACTTTCTATAAAGCCTATTGCTCAGAATTAGGACTTTATATAATACAAAAGCCTCTTCCTACCCTGCCAAGTAGATAGTTCATGGACGTGGACAGAGAGCAGGTGAATCCTCACGGCTCTCTGCTGCGGACAAAAGGGACCCCTAAAATGACTCTGAAACAGCAACAGGGAGAGATCTTAGACATTGAGATGAGGTTCCTCCCAAATGCAGATGCAGTCTGGGAGAAGATAATTAATGGGGACTATAACCAGTGAGGGCCAAAGAAGGTGCTGCAGTGGCCTGGAGGATGTAGAACATGTGAAAAAAATGTTGATAGCATGTAAATAGTTTTCAGAAGTCTTCACAGCCTGCTTGTGTATGACAGAAGACAACTAACCCCATCATTTCCACTACACTGATGGAAGAAACCTGAAAAAACTGGGCTGACAGACATCACAGTGCAGCACGAGGCTAGAACCACAGGCTCATTCAACTTGATTTATGTTTCTAACCAAGGTTCACATCGCAAGGATAGGAGGCCAGAGTCACCTGCCCTTGGGCTTCTTACACCCCGTGATTTGGCCCTGGCCTCTTCTCAAATTCAGATAATTTTGCTGCATCATTTTGGTTGCATTTGCAGCAGTTGAAGACTTGGCTGGAATAACGTTCAGAGGACCTGAGTCCTTTCAGCAAGCTGCTTACCAGCGCGTGGTAGGCACTCTGCACGTATTTCAAACGAAGGAAATTGCTTAGCAGCTCATGAAAGTAAAATGCAAGACTGGAAAGTTGTTAGGTAGAAATCAAAAGTGCTAAGTAGCCAAGGAAACACATGCATTCTCGTCATGTTTTATGACTCCAATGAGACAGTAAGGTCACGAAAATGCGAGGGGATAAAGCACACGCTCCGTCAGCATCTTTATTCCCTAAGGTGCAACTGCCACTAATTACTTTTGTCTCAAAACTTAAATATGGAAAGGAGTAACCCCTTCGTGTCACACAGAAAGGAATGTGTTTTGATAAAAGCCTTTATTTAAAGAAAGGCAAAGGCACGGTTCCCGTTTTCTGCTGCAGAGCAGCGCTGTGCGGTGCCTCTGCCCGGCTGCCTGCACGTGGAAAACCTGTGGAACACCAACGCCCACCCTCGACGTGCTTTCAGTTGTGCACGACAGGTACCATTTGTAGAGCAAGAGTAAAAGGTGCTGATGATAGAGGATACCTCATTCTGGGAGATGTCTGTGTCCTTTGGGACTACCCGTCCTTCCTGCACATCCCTTTAACATTCCACGCTGCAGATAATCCTGCGTGTCCCGCCATCCTCCTCAGCACACCACTAGTCTGATGCAGACATTTATTTTCACACTTCCACCGTTCATACTCCTGCAGTCCAGGATCTGGCATCAGTACATCAGCTTCAAGCCCTTTAGTTGGACAATTTTCAGCACAGGCTCCCTTCCCATGAGCCTGCAGTGACAGGCACATAGGGGTTGTGTGATTTGGGTAATTTAATTAAATTGGAAGGGTGGCACCAGTCAGACTGAAGGAGAAAAATAAACCCAGACATTTAATACTCAATCCTACGGGATGGAGCACACCACCCTTAGCCCAGCAGAAGCTGAGGACCTCGACCAAGACCTTGCTGAATCCAGCTGAAGCCAGAGCTCTGACAAGGTGCTGAAAGCCTCAGAGGGCTGTTAAGTGATGTGCAGTCTGTGGGCAGGTCAACAGCAGCAAAGGCAGAAAATACCAGTCAGAATGAGCAGAACTGAAGTGCTTTCCATGCTGAAATAGAAGCAATGCAAGGCTGATATCTATAAAAAAGGGGGGGGGGGTGTTACTCTCACAGTTCTCTTCCTAGAAGTTTCGCTTCCTTAGGATATGTGGTTAGTTCAGGCTCTCACAGCAACTGTCAGAAGAAAAGCCATTTTATTTTCCAGTTTTGTTTTCTACATGGAAGAACTGGGAAGGCCGCCACGTACTGGAATGAGAGGAGGGACTACAAAAGCCTGCCCCAACCAAAGGATCTGGGTGGAGATCTTTCTACACGACAAGGGTTCACAGCCATTCCTTTCCTGTGAAGCCATGCTGAACCCTGAACAGCTCATGTGGGGTACTCAGGAGATGTCTAGCCAGACAGTGATGACAGAACCCATCCTGTGGTGATCCCGGGTGACGTGGGTGGGCCTTTGCCACAGGCTTTGCTCTGGGCAGGAGTACACAGCTCTCCTTGGGAAGTGTGGGCCTTGGGGTTGTTTGTTTTGCTTGGGTTTGCATTGCAGCTACAGGTCCAGCACTGTTCTCAGTGAAGTCGATTTGGTAGGACCGGTGCTGAGCACCTCAGCACATCTTGAGTATCACCTGTCCTGTTTGAAAAAAGCAGATTTCTCCAAAGAAATGTCTGCAGGTACTGTAGAGCAAGGCATGTGCCTTCCTGCTTGGAGAAACAGGGCTCAGTTGTTTGCATTCCTTACATCTGACTGTGCTTCAGAGTGAACTACCACCACTTTTGTTATGTAGAAGTTAAATCAAGAAAATACTCAAGTTCATATTTGAATAGGGAGATTGGGACATGGTTGCAGTTGTTGGTTTGGAGTTGGGTTACCATAGAGGCACATGGCACCTGAATGATTATAGTACCAACATGTTCTCTGTTGAAAAGAGTGTGATTTAGTTATTCAATTGTGAGCTTTACAGAAAACTTTAGGTATCCTTCACCTCTCTGCCCGCCGTGCTCATTCGTACTGTCCCAGGCTGATCCCGCTGCCCTGTTCTCCAAGCGTCGCCTTTTGGCCGATAGCCGTAACAAGACCACTCTTGTCTCTGGGCTCTGACGATTTTTCTGAGCAGTTAAACATCACCCGAATCGTCACTGTGTGAATTCCTGGCCTCCTGAGCCACAGATGGCACGCTGGCAAACACTGGCTTAGCTTTGATAATATGTAGTGTGAGTGCAACGACCTCTGACCTCCCTGGTATAATACACACAGGAAGGGTCTCCCCTGCCCCGGGGCCATGGCATGACCCCGAGAAGTCACCCACCACCCTGCTGAGCCCCTCTGCAGCAGAAATCCCAGCGCCAGAGGCTGCTGCCTTTAGGCAGAGACCCCTCCTGGGTGATGCATCCCACGTCGGTGTGCTGTCATTCGCTTCACCTTCAGTAGGTCTGCGTAACCCTGCAGCTTCTCGGCATTTCCAGGCATCTCCCACACGCTCCCTTGTGTGTCTCCAGTTCTGCCAGATGACTGCTGCAGCCCCCACCAGCTCTCCCACGGCTGCCCAGAGAGGTTGTGGAGTCTCCTTCTCTGGAGAGATTCCCAACCCACCTGGACCCTGCGCTGCTGGGCCCCCTGCTCTGGGTGACCCTGCTGGCTGGAGCAGGGGGGTGACACCAGAGCATCTCCAGAGGTCCCTTCCAACCCCTACCCTTCTGTGAATCCTTCTCTCCTGCTAACGTCTCTTCCCCCTCCAGAACAGAGATAACTACATCCGCTCCTGCAAACTCCTCCCCGACGGCCGCACGCTGATCGTGGGAGGGGAGGCCAGCACCCTCACCATCTGGGACCTGGCTTCCCCCACGCCCCGCATCAAGGCCGAGCTGACCTCCTCTGCCCCCGCCTGCTATGCCCTGGCCATCAGCCCCGACGCCAAAGTCTGCTTCTCCTGCTGCAGTGACGGCAACATCGCCGTCTGGGACCTGCACAACCAGACGCTCGTCAGGTGAGCTGACCTCGGCGCCCGGCCGCGCCGGGACGGCTGCGTCCACTCGGGATTGCTCCTCTCCATAATCAAGGTCTTTTTGGCCATGGTTTGGCACAAGATCCTTGACGATGGTGACAAGAGACCAATCTTCTGATGCTTTGTGAGCGAGCCCAGTAGGCTTGACCAGGCTGAGGAACCTCAGCAAACCATGGATGGGTTTCCTGGTGTCCTTGATGCGAGAAAACTTGGGAGATGCAGCCAGAGCACCAGCAACCCTGGAGGAACCTACACACTTTTTGCCAGTGCTTGAAGATATTTTTTTTTCCTTTTTTTTTTTTGTTTTTGGTGGTGTTTAAAGGCAATTCCAAGGCCACACAGATGGTGCCAGCTGCATAGACATCTCGCACGACGGTACAAAGTTGTGGACGGGGGGCCTGGACAACACGGTGCGTTCCTGGGACCTGCGGGAAGGGAGACAGCTCCAGCAGCATGACTTTACCTCCCAGGTAAGCACGGGGTGATCTGGGATGAGGGAACATCCTGGCCTCATGTAGCTCCTCAGGGAGGCTCCTTGCCAGGGGGTTATTCCTCCAGGTTGGCAGCTGTTTTGTCCATGGCTATTGGGGTGCCTCAGGGCCACGGTCTCCCCACCCTCAGCACCAACAATTTCTCCTGCTCTCCAGCCTGAATCTCCCTCTTTCAGTTCAAACCATCCCCCC